>JAVJIF010027102.1:0-79176 GCA_038442645.1 Agave tequilana
TGGTGGTAATTTCACACCATGTATTTCTCATCACCATTGGGTACACCGCCTTTGCAACCAGACTTCCTTAAGATTGCAAGAAAACGATCATCTTAAAGTTTAGGTCATCAAACTTGGGTGGAGTCTTGATTCCTTCAGCCATGTAAACTAGTGTGGTGAACAAATAAGTGAATGATGTAAATCTTAAGGCCCAAATATGGAAATGCAACAATTTATAATATGAATAATCCAAACGGTCAACTCAAATCAAGAAGTGAAGCCTGATTCCCTATGAAGGGCTCTAAAACATTTTCTCTATATTCCTCTAGACAATAAGTTGAGGTGGTCAATTGCCTTCTTGATTTAGAGAGTGAAAACCGATAAAATGAATGATACTAGAAATAGAAATAGAGATAAAGACATAAGTGCAAGCAAATAAAGAGTAAGACTGAAGTACTCAATTCCAACTCTCAATCCGTAAGACAGAAAATAATCGCAAACATAAGAGATTTGTTTCGAGATTCGAGCACCAAGCTATTCGTTCCCGCTTTCACCGCGTGAAGAATTTCACTATCCACTATGGATCTTTCCACAAAGGAGCCTCCACAAAGGAACTACAAGGTCTACTTAAGACCGGAGTACACAATTCCAACTCTCAATCCTCTGCATAAGAGGTAGCACTAAGGATCGGTCACTGATATTGCATATATATTGCCACATTCTTATATTTATTATCAAATAAACTATGTTATTTACTCTTATTTTTATTTAATAATGTGCAGGCCTTTACCAAGGGAGAAAGAAGAGAAAACAAAGCCAAAAAGCCCAATAAAATTCAGAATCAAGGATTGGGGCAAACTTTAGCCGAAAATCAGAAAATATCAGGGAAGATAACAACAAATAAAACTGGTTAACTCAGATTTTTATAGATCCAGTTGGTTAACCGAATATCAACAGAAGAATCGTTGAAATTAGAAGATCAAATGAGAAATCCCATTGGATAAAAGGGGAAAATACAACATCCTTATCAATCTCCCTCTGGATGTGGCCAGTTGGCCATATCTTGGCCGTGAATCCGTGACCAAAGCTATGGGGATCCGTGGCTCTTCTGTTGAGATAGAGGGAGCATTTGCTCCCCCTATTTGCTCACGCTTCCCCCTCTTGTTTTTGCCTATAAATTGCAAAAAATTCACTGAAGAGAGGACCGAAAACTAGTTTAAGTTTTTCTCTTTATTGTTAGATAGCTAATGGGAAGTTATATCTCACTTTTTAATTTGTAGTTCATTCCAGAGACAAGTGAGAGAGAGAAAAAGAGCGATTATAATCTGAAGTTAAAGTGACATCAATAATGAATCAAGACCTCTCCTCTTCTCCAATTCACGAATATATTTTATTCCATTTATATGTCTTGTTTTACATCGATTATGAGTAGCTAAATTTGTGTTTTTTAGGCTCACTATCATCTCTCTTCGACCCCTCTTGTTTTGAATGATTTTTGTGCAAAGAACCCAACGGAATCATTTGGATGCCTTAAACTAAGCCTTGCTTCTTTGCAAATGTTCTTGAAGGCACATGATGATGGGTTTGAATTTCAAAAACTTTCATTTTTAAAACATCACTTGAACTTGTTTTTATTTCATACTTGAAAGACAACTTGATAATTTAACATTCAGTTCAAGATGAATTCTTAAAAAAGGAGTTAAACTTTTCCAAATAATCTTATTTGCTTTACTTAAGACTTTTGAAATTTAAGCTTAAGTTTTTGCCTATGATCAAGTTGAGGCACTGAGATTTTCAAAAGAAGAATATATCGTTGAGTAGTAAGATAGTGAGCCCGGATCTTTTTTTTCATATATTAAAACAAACAATCAATCACCCTTCAAACCTTTTAAAGATAATTTTCTCCAAAATCTTTTCCAAGTTTAAAGTTTTCTTTTAATCATTTCTTTACTCTCCACTCTCTTTTCAACTTTAAAAAAAAAACCAATACGAACCTTTGCTTTTGAAACAATACATTGAAACGCTTTTATGGCATTCCTTCTCGTGGACATGACCCGTTAGCCAAAAGCTACACGGTAATTCTCACTGCTTTTCTTGAAATCACTAAGCCAATGAGTTTAACAAGATTTTAGTGATAACAACGATCACAAACAATCCCTTTACAACTTTCTATAGTATTTGATGTGAGATGAGACTCAAGAAGTTTGTGAAAGAGAAAATCAATTAAAATGATTCAATCTAAGAGCTAAAAACTTGCAGAAAATGTTTTGAAATCAGAGTACTTTAAGCAAGAAAAACTTGAAAACTTTTCTCTTTAATAAACTTGATTTTTCAAATATTTTCCAAAACTAATTATCTTGTTGTTTTTAATCCTCTACAAATGAACCCTATACATAGGAAAATGATAAAACAAAATTAGAATAGCCTATCAAGTCATTAAGATAGAGATTAGCCCCCAAAAGAGAAAAAATGCTCGTTGGGAAAAAAAGTTAGAAAAAGATTTTCAAAAACTAACTGTTACTGTAGAAGTGCCAGAACATCGGTCGACTGCTTAGTCGATCGGCAGTTCATTATTTTGAGCTTACCATTGGCGTCGGTCGATCGCCTGGTCGACCGGTCTCAACCAAGACTAGGCTAGTGCCAGTCGGTCGATTGCCAGGTCGACCACTAGGTTTGTTGGTCAATCGCCCAATCGCCTGACAAACGTGCACAACGTGCACAGGTAGAGGTCAAAATTACCCCGTGGTCCGGTCGACCGCCCGACTGAAAGCTATTTTTGGGTAAAAATTCAACATAAACTTATTTTAAAAAGTTTTATATGAGTTATAAAATCTATTTGGTCATACGTAGGCTTTAGGATACATGTTAGAAAATAGGATATAAAATCTTGAAAAATGATGGGACGTGTATCAAACATTGAACCTTTGTAAAATACCAGAATGAAAAAAAACTAGATATTGAAACTCGTGTTCTGAAAAGTTGAATTTTGTGTATGTGTGTGATTTCTTGAGCATCAATTCTACACACTATACTTTAATAACAATTTTCTTATATAGGTGTTATATCTTCAAGTCATCTTCTAGTGGGCTTCTCCAATGGAGAGTCTTGATTGTCCTAAGTTGAATCCCATCCTTGAGCAAGCTTGAGACTTCAATACCTTTCTTTGAGGAAGAAGCACTTTAAATCTTCTTAAAACCTGAAGAATAGTTAAATACTTGAAAAAGATTATTACTCAATACTACATAGGTTTTATTATCATTAAAATAAGAAACCGGTGATTGCAACCTTCGGCCAACAATATCATCATCTTCAAAATTCAAATTCAAAATAAGAAGATATATTTTTAAAAGATGGATGAGATAAAACTAATCCTAATGGGGATAAAGAAGATAATTTAAATTAAATAGAGTTCAAAATTAATTCAGACTGAATACCTCTTAGTATTTGGATCATAACATTTGTTATAGATATTCAAATCTGATGATTCAAAATGCTACAGAAAGAGAACTGGAAGGGCTACAATTATTATGTTGATAACTCTGTCCAATTCAGTCATGGGATAAGTTATATTCATCAATCAACACATCAACTTGTTGCAGATCAGTTTAGAATTGAATTCCGTATTGAATTAGGATTGAGTTAAACCTCCTATTTTGTATTTTATTGTGATTGACTTTGAAGCCTATTTAAAGAGCTGAAATCCCTCATGAAAAAGTATCTTTATATCAGAGATCATAACTTAAGATTTTTTTTTTTTTTTTAGTTTCTCTTTCAAATTTCTTTTGTAATTTTTAGGATCTAGTTCTAGTTCAAGCTTTGTAAAGAAGGAAAAGACTCTTGTAATTGAAGGTGACAACATCAATAACAAGGTTTTTTTTTTAATTTATCTTAATTTACTTACTTTTTTTACTTGCATTCTCTTTTACCATGCTTTTTTTAGATTCTCTCATGAGTAGCTAATCTTCTTTATGGCTTATTAATCTCTACCCACTACTAGTTCTACTTCTATGTTAGAATAAGCCGATTGGATCATATGCATGCTTAAACCCTAAAAATAGCTAATACTCTTGAATACACATGACGATAGTTAAATCTATTATCTGTTAATACTTCCCAATGGTTTTCTTATTCTATGCTTAGATAGTTTTGATAGTTTAATGTTGGTTATTCTTCTTATTCTATGCTTGAAAATTTTTGATAATTTAATGTTAGGTCTTGTTGGCCCAAGGTTACAATCACCCGTTTTATTGAGTTTTGATGATTACAAAACATATATAGTTATTTGTACTAATCATGTTTAGTGTTTAAGTGTGTTTCAGGGTTCTAAGAATTTATGGAGTGCTCTTTCCTAAAAGAAGATCGTTTTGACTCAAGTCGGTTCATTTCGGGTTCATCATATCAAGCTATTCAAAGAATATACCAAGCTTCTCAAGATCATGAAGAAGCCCACTTGAAGACTTTGTAGTCACCTAGAACCTATGTAAGATGATTGAGGCCGACCTGCACAAAAAATATGAAATTATAGAACTTAAGAAAAGAAGTGTGCAAGTGCTCAATTCTTCCGCTATAGCAAGTGGCTATGCGGGTCGTGATCCACAAGGAGGGTTTGCGATGGAAGCTTTACGGTTCTTTATTGAAATCGTTAAGAATAAAAGCGAAGGTTCTTCTCTGTTTTTAAGTTAAGAAAAAGTGAGAGAATTATGTTATGTTAGAAGAGAATGAAAGATGAAGAAGGTGGAAAATCAAAAAACAATAAAAGCGACTATGTACAATGAAGTGGAGAAGAAAGAGTTGGAGGAGATGGTTGGTGATCTATACTAAAGAAGTAAAAGAAAAGAAAGAAAGAAAAGTGTAGAAATACTTACCTAGGTTGAGTGATGACTTACCTGGAAACCGTTGCATGTCCTACCTTTGCTTCGGAGGCGTTCAACGCATAGATCATAAGCTCGAGCTCAGTCCCCATGCACATTATATCGTCAAGCCTAGAAAGAACGAAGTGATGCGGATCTTGGAAGAGGAGAACGTCTTCATGAACTATCGCTGGCTCTCACGTAGCTTAGTTAGACTTGCTTTGGAATTCACTTGTACACTCAACAACAACAACCAAGGTAAAGTAGAAGAGGAAGACAAAACAAAAGAAAATACAAACATAAAAAGAACTTTTACCTTTATTAATTGCAGAGACAATGGAAGAAAGGAGGAGGGTACATCGTCGGTGTCACTCTCAACTTCAGCCTCTCTCTCTTACTTACATGAATCTTCTTCTACCCTAAGTTACATACAAATTACATAACAAGAAAAGAAAAAAACCTAAACTACAAAGAATTAAAACTAGGCTAAATCCTAATCTGCCTTGACGTCCACTTTCAGCACAGAAAATGCCTTTTTATAGGCCAAAAACCCAACAACCAAGATCCCGGGGAGGTCGGGGGAGTTCACGCTCCCCCTAACTCCCCAAGATTGCCGCGGAAACGCGGCCCAAGCCTCGTTTCCGCGGCAAGGGTGTGGCCAGATGGCCACACCCTGTTGGTGGGTCATCCCGGGAGTTTCTTCTGACTTTATCCTTTGTTGGTTTCTTCGTTTGAGCTCCAGATTCTGACGAAATGGCCTTAGATTCTTGGCTTTAACCGATCGATTCTGAGAGGATTCTTCTCAACCGGTTCAACCTCTTGATTTTGCCCTGATTTTATGTGTACGAATTAATTCTGATTTAATTCAGAATTCTGGTGGGCTTTTGGCTCATTTCTCTTCATCTCCTTAAGGATTGGGCCTGCAAATAAATTAAACAAATAATTAGGACAATGCAGGCTTTTATTCTAAAATAAGTATGAAAATGTGACATTAAATATGCAACATTAGTGACAATCACACCCCCATACCTATCTTTTGCTCGTCCTCGAGCAAAACAACTAACTATACTAGAGATTATTAGACCACTTTCGCAGGTCGCGCGATTGCACTGAGCATGTGCAATAAGCCGTTAAACCTCTAGGTTCCCCCTAGAGGACGAGTTTTGTCTCGTGAGGGTTTTCAGCGGATTGCACCCACAAAATCCATAAAGAAAGAGAAATAAAGAGTTAGTATTTTCGAAAAGCATTTTGAAAGAGAAAAATATTTGAAATATAATTATAAGATCTAAGCAATCTATAAGTTATAGGAAAGCCGAATTTTTCATTCCTAAACTTAGTCTCTATTCAAAAATTTGTTATCAATCAAAGTAAGGAGTCAAATTGTGCTTCTCATCTAGTCTATTACTTTACCCTAAGTCATATGCACCTTGTGAATGTGAAAATTTTGACTAAGGGTTCATTAACTCTAACTCTTATGCCTTATTTTATATATATATATATATATATATATATATATATATATATATATATATATATATATATATATATATATATATTTTGTGGTATTATTCCTTAGTTCTATTAGGCTTTCTAATCTGCCCATGTAACGAGCCTCTAATCGATGACTCCCAAACCAAACGGTCTTAGGGCACCGGGTGAGAAGACACCCCTAGGACTTAAGGACTCGAGCAGACAAGGCCACAAAACTAAGGATTTTATTATATGAATCTCTTTTAGGCGTGAATACTTATGCTTTATTAGGCACAAATACCCAGCTTAATCAGAGGATTTTTCTTTTCAAACTTATCTAATCATCTTTCGCATAAATACTAAGGCTTGTTTAGGCCAAAGCACCTAGCTAATCAATAATTAGACTTTTTTTTTCAAACTCATCTAATTATCTTTTGCATAAATACTAAGGCTTTCTTAGGCCAAAGCACCTAGCTAATCAATAATTAGATTTGTTTATATATATATATTTTTATAAGGCATAAGAATCTTTGTTTTTGAACCCTAAGTGTGTAAGTGTATGAAGTGTGCATATTTCATCAAGGTAAAGATCAAGACTAAATTACTTTGACAAATTTTCTTCCTAACTCTATAAATCAAACAAATAATCTTATTTTGACCAAGTATAAGAAATCCTAATTTGAATTTTCCTATTCCTTAAAATTAACTTAATTTCTTACAAAAATAAGTCAAAATATTGTTTCTATTTTTCAAAAAGTTTTTAAAAGTAAAGAAAAATGTTAATTTTTTTTTTTTAAAGAAAAGAAAAGTTATGTTAGACCCTCCCCCACACCTATCTCATGCATTGTCCTCAATGTATGAATTAATGCATAGATGCATGAAAAAGAAGAAAGGGAAGGAAAATGGTTACCTTAAGGTGGTGGTTCCGGTGGTGGTCTGATTGGTCCACGAAACGCGGCCCAATCAACTTTTCTTGGGGCTCGGAGGAACCCACCAGCAATTACACTAATATAACCCACTAAAATTGTGTATCCCTGAAGGAGCTTTATTAAGTATTAAACCCTATCTAATTTCCATATTCCATAATTGATTTCGGAGTCAAATTTGTCAACAACCTTGTCCCAGAAAGGAGTATGAAATGATAGAACGGTTGACTTGGACTCAGGAAGGACAGGAACTAATACCGACTCCGGGAGGTGACTTAAGTCAAGTAAAGGTTCAAGAGTCGAAATAGGTTCAGGAAGTGGGTCCAAGTCAAGAAATTGAAACTCTAGTCCACATGTATTTTCTAACAATGGAATGTGACTTAATATGGGTGATTCCAGTTCATGAATGATAGGTGGAGGAATCAAAACTGACTCTAAAATATTACTCAAGTTTGGTAACACAACAGGAGTCAATATTGATTCAGAAAGTTGAACTGGATCACAGATATGAGAATCTAGGTCACATATCTCATTGACTTCAATATCAAAAAATTGAGAACTTGCCAATTTGTCAATAGGATCTTCAAAAGTGTATAATTGGTCAAGTTCAATATGATCCTCAGAGATGGGTGATTCAATTTCATTATGGATTGGTACAGGATCCAATGTTGACTCAGGGAAAAGATCGAAATCAGGTGAAGATACTGGAGTCATAATCGAATCAGGAAGAAGAATTGAATCACTAAGTTGGGGTTCAAGATCATATTCATTCTCAAGTTCTATTTCATGAAAGGAATAACTTGCCAAACTGTCAATATCTTTTTCAAAATTTGGAGTTTGGGCAAGTTCAAATGGTTGTTCTGAAATAGAATCTTGATTTCCAAAACTACATGACTCTTCGGCTCTAACAGAATAGTTAGTGACATCAGGACGGTGGGAACGTAGAGATTCGACCATCATATCTATGTCACGATTACGAGTGTTTTGAGCCTGAGTCATGGCTTCAAGCATCTTTTCATAGTTGATAGGTTCATTATTTTGATGAAAAGATGAAGAATTGTCTTGGAAGTGGTAGTGAAATTGTGAGTCCATCAGATTTTGGGATTTGTGTTTGGACTCACGCATACGCATTTCCATAATTGATGGTTTCCTATTTTGGACGGGTGGAACCGAGTATGAATCTTGAAAATAGTGTGGACTAGGTGGAGAAGGAGGACACTGTGGTTGAAAATTGGACTCGGGGTAGGTGAATCCCCACTGACTCTGTGAAGAGTTGAAATCGTTATGGAAATTATAGTCATACGATGGGGGACATGGGTTATATGGATTCGGATAAGACCAATCCGGCACACTAGGTTGGTTAAAGTCATGATATGCCGGGTTGATAATGTCCGAAAAAGAGTTTGATGTGTAATATAGATTATTATTATAGTTGGAAAAATTATTATTATAAGCCATATCACACAATGGAATACAAACAAAAAGAAAGAAAAACAAACAAATAAACAAACAAGAAAGAAAAAATTCTAACCTAAGTTAGGGTAGACCTAGACCTAGACGACTCCTAACTGGTTAGACTGTCCACAGGAGGTTTAATGTAGACTTTGACCACAAGCTAATCAGCCAGGTCAGGGCAAGGTTGGTGGGAGGTTTTCCGTCAAAAGACGTTCCTTAATTAAATAACCACCAACCTTCGGGCTTTCGGCCCTTAATCTCTTTCCTAGACACTGATTTGGCAAGAGTCAAGTTCTAACACCTTTCCCCCTTAGGATAATCTCCTAATTGAGTCCGAGATGTCCCTAGGGCCAACGTCTACTCATTTTAAGTTAGGCTTGGGTTAGTGAGTGCTTGGATTCTGATTTTTGGGCTAAGGAAGGGTGATTAAATCCCACCTTATCTTATTATTGGGTTGTGCCTTTAAGATCAGTTTTTGTGCAAGTGTACAAAATAAATAAGATGCACTCTAAGCGATATAAATCAACCAAGAGATAGTCCTATTCTAGATGCAATGCAAACATACCTTGCTCCAGCACTCTTCAACAGTAAAAAATAAAGGAATTAAAAAGACACGTGCCTAAAATGCAAATGTCTAATCAATTTTTTATCTTTTCAACAAATATTTTACTGTTGATTATTAGCAGGCTTATGTTATGGCATATAAGAAAAATTAAAGTTGCAGCAAACTAGAATTTTTAAAACTAAGCAGCCCTGCAAAAAGCTGTTAGTAGTCAACTCGTCCTTGCCGCGGATCCGCGGCTTTTGCCGTGGAAATGCAGCAATTCAGAGGGCCCTTGGTCTCTGCTTTTTGGAGCAGAGGCCTAAGGCCACTTGTATGTCACTGCAATAATAATTTTCTGCTTTGCTTGCCCTGTAACCTGCAACAGAGAAGAAAATTCATTTAGTTCTAAAAAATTTGCAATAAAAATTCAGATTTCAATAAAAACCGTTTCACCCTCCCCGGCAACGGCGCCAAAATTTGATTGAGGCCGACCTGCACAAAAAATACGAAATTATAGAACTTAAGAAAAGAAGTGTGCAAGTGCTCAATTCTTCCGCTATAGCAAGTGGCTATGCGGGTCGTGATCCACAAGGAGGGTTTGCGATGGAAGCTTTACGGTTCTTTATTGAAATCGTTAAGAATAAAAGCGAAGGTTCTTCTCTGTTTTTAAGTTAAGAAAAAGTGAGAGAATTATGTTATGTTAGAAGAGAATGAAAGATGAAGAAGGTGGAAAATCAAAAAACAATAAAAGCGACTATGTACAATGAAGTGGAGAAGAAAGAGTTGGAGGAGATGGTTGGTGATCTATACTAAAGAAGTAAAAGAAAAGAAAGAAAGAAAAGTGTAGAAATACTTACCTAGGTTGAGTGATGACTTACCTGGAAACCGTTGCATGTTCTACCTTTGCTTCGGAGGCGTTCAACGCATAGATCATAAGCTCGAGCTCAGTCCCCATGCACATTATATCGTCAACCCTAGCAAGAACGAAGTGATGCGGATCTTGGAAGAGGAGAACGTCTTCATGAACTATCGCTGGCTCTCACGTAGCTTAGTTAGACTTGCTTTGGAATTCACTTGTACACTCAACAACAACAACCAAGGTAAAGTAGAAGAGGAAGACAAAACAAAAGAAAATACAAACATAAAAAGAACTTTTACCTTTATTAATTGCAGAGACAATGGAAGAAAGGAGGAGGGTACATCGTCGGTGTCACTCTCAACTTCAGCCTCTCTCTCTTACTTACATGAATCTTCTTCTATCCTAAGTTACATACAAATTACATAACAAGAAAAGAAAAAAACCTAAACTACAAAGAATTAAAACTAGGCTAAATCCTAATCTGCCTTGACGTCCACTTTCAGCACAGAAAATGCCTTTTTATAGGCCAAAAACCCAACAACCAAGATCCCGGGGAGGTCGGGGGAGTTCACGCTCCCCCTAACTCCCCAAGATTGCCGCGGAAACGCGGTCCAAGCCGCGTTTCCGCGGCAAGGGTGTGGCCAGATGGCCACACCCTGTTGGTGGGTCATCCCGGGAGTTTCTTCTGACTTTATCCTTTGTTGGTTTCTTCGTTTGAGCTCCGGATTCTGACGAAATGGCCTTAGATTCTTGGCTTTAACCGATCGATTCTGAGAGGATTCTTCTCAACCGGTTCAACCTCTTGATTTTGCCCTGATTTTATGTGTACGAATTAACTCTGATTTAATTCAGAATTCTGGTGGGCTTTTGGGCTCATTTCTCTTCATCTCCTTAAGGATTGGGCCTGCAAATAAATTAAACAAATAATTAGGACAATGCAGGCTTTTATTCTAAAATAAGTATGGAAACGTGACATTAAATATGCAACATTAGTGACCAATCATAAGACTTAGTTTGTTAAAGTTTGAGGTTGTGTTAGATTGGCTCAAGAACACACACACTTTTTCCAAAATACGGTTTTTATTTTTGGCTTTTGTTTTAAGTTCATGCTTTGATTCTATACATGACTCAATTTCCTATAAATTTTATATCTTGTTTATATCATGTATACCTATCTCTTCAGCATGATACTTAGCCATATTTCCCTACAAAATTTATTTGAAAAATTTCCAAAGTTCAGAAAAAATCCCATATCAAAAACTGTTTCAGGCCTGGCGGTCGACCGGGCCGGTCGACCGGGCCGGTCCACTGGATCCTTTTCAGGCTAGGCCGGTCGACCTCCCAGTCGACCGAGCCTTGTGTCCAGGGCATGCACGATTTGTGCATGTCTATCGGTCGACCGACCGGTCGACCGACTGAAACCACTTTGCTCTCTGTTTCTTGTCGGTCGACCGATCGGTCGACCGACAGTTCAATACAAAATTTCCCCCTTGGCGTCCGGTCGACCGACCGGTCGACCGAGTCCAACGGCTAGTTGCCAATTGGACTGCCGGTCGACCGGGCCGGTCGACCGACAGCCGTCTCCAGCCGCCAACGGCTAGTTTCTGATTTTCTGATTTTTTGGGGATTTGATTGGGATTTGAGTGTCAGTTTTTTCTGAAACTTTGAGGGCTATTCTTTGAACCTATTACCTAGTTTTAATCATGTTTAGACCTCCTCCATTCCCTATAAATAGAGGGGATTGGTCATTTGCAAAAGATAAGATATATACCTAGTTTTTCAAGTTTTCAAAAGAAAGAAAAAGTTTCAAAAGCTCTCACTTCTCTAGTGCATTCTTGGCTAGTGTTTTCAGTTGTGTTTTCAAGCTACTTACATTTACAACTGAGCTTGTTTTTCTCACTACACTTCTTGAGCTAAAAACCCTCCTCACTCTATAAGGAAGTTGTAAAGAGAAGTTTGTGATCCCTTGTTTGATCACTTGGTTACTTGTTCTTCTTGCTTTGTGAGTCCTCTACGATAGAGGATTGGATTGGTGGAGTTCGGTACTCCGGTCTTCGGTAGACCTCTTGTAATTGGTGGAGTTTGGTACTCCGGTCTTCAGTAGACCTTGTAATCGTCGGTGGATATAGTGGAAACCCTTCACGGCGGTGAAGGCGGGGAGTAGAGCGGTGGCTCGAACCTCGAAACAAATACTTTGTGTTTGCGATTGTTCTTCTTATTGTTTTCTACTTCTTGCTTCTGTCATTGCTTCTTATTTCTAACTTGTGATATATCTTGTGTCACTTCACTATACATCCATTCCATTATTTGCCACATTGTCGATCATTGCTCATACAACAAGATTGCAATACGCACCTCAAACTCTTATCTAGAGGAATCACGAGGAAAGAGTTCAGAACCCTTCACCGGGTATTCGGCTCTTAGTCTTGTTATTGGCGATCGTTGCTTCATTTATTCATAATTGTTTAAAAAGATCTTTAGATTAGCATTTATACCTATTCACCCCCCCTCTAGGTGTTTTACAATTGGTATCAGAGCTTTGGTCTCTAGGCTCTTGGCTTAACAACCTTAGAGAGATCCTATTGCTAATCATCTCATTCATTTTTCATCCTCACTTTTAGTAAAAATGGCCGAAGGTATTAAGACCCCACCTAAATTTGATGACCTTAACTTTCCCATATGAAAAGTTAAGATGACAGTATTTTTGCAATCCCTAGGAAGCCGAGTTGCAAAGGCGGTGACCAAACCATTTAGTGTACCCACCGGTGATGAGGACACTTGGTCCGATATAGAAACAAAAGAATTTGATGCTAATGCTAGGGCACATTATGCATTGCTTCAAGCACTTAATGATGATGATATATCTAGAGTTATTCATTGCAAATCCGCCCATGAGATTTGGACTCACTTGCTTGTCACTCATGAGGGGACTTCACAAGTTAAGAGGGCTTAAATAGACCTTCTTCGGTCCCAATATGAAAACTTTTCTATGCAAGAGAATGAAACCATAGATGATATGGTTACAAAATTTACTAAGATTACTAATGGACTTTCCTCTCTAGGTGATGCTATTGACAACGATCAAAAGGTGAGGAAGATCATCCGAGCTCTCCCTCCATCTTGGGAAGTCAAAGCCACTACCTTGAAAGAACTCAATGACAAAGAAGAGATGGAGCTTATAGGTCTCATTGGGAACCTCAAAACCCATGAGATGAAACGAAAAGCTAGAGAAGAAATGGCTCCCTCCAAGAAGAAAACTATTGCCTTCAAGAGTCATTCCACATCCTCCGACGAAGACGATGAAGAAGAAGAAGATGAGGAGCTTTCACTTCTTGTCAAGAACGTTCGGAGAATGTATAACAAGGCAAAGTTCCAAAACAAAAAGAAATGGCAAGGTAAAGAAGACAAGAAAATCATTTGTTTCAATTGCGGGAAGATGGGTCATATTGTTGCGGAATGCCCAGATAAAGTCAACCCCTCCACCTCCAAGAAGCCATACAAAAAGAAAGCATTAAAGGCTACTTGGGATTCCGAGAGTGAATCCGAGGAGGATGTCGACACCGCCAACATGTGCTTCATGGCAAATGAAAGCACTAGCAAGGTAATTTCCAATACTCCTATTGATTGTGAGCTTTCCATGGATGAACTAGGAGAGGCTTTTGAAGAAATTTCACATAACTATGATTTTCTTAAAAAGAAGTATTTGAAAATGAAAAAGGAAAATGAATCTTTAAATCATAAAGTCTTTACTCTTTCAAAAGAAAAAGATGAATTGCTTTCAACTCTTGTTTCCACACAAAAGGATTTTGACAACTATAAAATATCTTGCAAAGGTAATTTTCCTCAAGTTAATGAAAATGAAATTTCTATGCTAAAAGACAAAATTGATTCATTAGGAGTTGTTTTGAAAAGATGTGAATTTGATAAGAATAGACTAGAGGCTATGTTTCCTAAGAAACAAGTCCCTAAGAAACATTCACATGCTATTCATGTTCATGCTCATAAATCACAACCTTTACATCATGACAAACACCCTAAACATGTACATATTCCACACACACATCATGCATACATGTATGGTAAGATATTTTCATGCACATATTGTGGCCGTAAGGGTCATGTAGCTAGATTTTGCTATGATAGAATTAATGCTTCACATAATAATATTTGGGTTCGGAATACTAACTTTCAAGGACTCAAGAAAATTTGGGTGCCAAAGTCAACGAATTTTTTAAATGATGTAGGTACCTTCCAAGGCCCAACGACGTAAGGGATTGTGGTATCTTGATAGTGGTTGCTCAAGGCACATGACATGGGATATCAATAACTTTGCAACCCTATCAAGATACCATGAAGGTGGCACCGTCACCTTCGGAGATGATGCCAAGGGAAAAATCATCGGTATTGGTAATGTTAAACTTGGTACATCCCCTTTAATAGAAAATGTTGTTTTAGTTGATGGCCTCAAGCATAACCTCTTGAGTGTTAGTCAACTTTGTGACAAAAGTTTTGATGCTGTTTTTGATAATTTAGCTTGTAGAGTAATTGATAGACATTCTAACACATGTATATTTTTCGGTTTTCGTGAAAGCAATGTATACATGATTGATATGTCTAATATGTTTTGCAATGCTACTTGTTTGAAAGCCCTCAATGATGACTCTTGGTTGTGGCATAGAAGATTAGGTCATATTTCGTTTGACCATCTATCTAGATTAAACAACAAGGAAATGGTGAAAGGTATTCCTTGGTTGAAATTTGAAAAGGACCGCGTTTGCGACGCGTGCCAACTTGGGAAACAAACCAAGTCCTCTTTCAAGTCAATCAAGGATATCATGACATCACGTCTCTTGGAGTTGATCCATATGGATTTGTTTGGTCCTACTCAAACCAAAAGTCTGAGTGGGAATCATTTTGCATTTGTTTTAGTTGATGATTTCTCGCGTTTTACATGGGTTTTCTTTTTAGAGCATAAAAATCAAGCCTTTTCATATTTTCAAGCCTTTAAGAAAAGAGTTGAAAAGGAAAAAGATTCTTCCATTTTAAGAATAAGAAGTGATAGAGGAGGTGAATTCAATAACCTACCCTTTACCATTTTTTGTGAAGAACATGGAATTAAGCATGAATTATCTTGTCCTAGAACTCCACAACAAAATGGAGTCATTGAGAGGAAAAATCAGACATTACAAGAGATGGCTAGGACAATGATTAATGAATATGGTCTCCCTCATTATCTATAGGCCGAGGCCGTTAATACATCTTGCTACATATCAAATAGAGTTTTCTTATGCAAAAATACTTCAAAAACATCTTTTGAGCTCTATTTTTCTAGAAAGCCAAATGTTTCGTACTTTAAGGTTTTGGATGCAAATGCTTTGTTTTGAATACAAAAGATAACTTAGGTAAATTTGATGCAAGATCCTATAAGGCAATTTTTGTTGGTTACTCAAATACTAGTAAAGCTTATAGAATCTTCAACAAGTCATCTTTGACTATTGAGGAATCAATACATGTAAAATTTGAGGAATCTAATGTGTTTGTTAAGAATGTTGTAGAAATAGTTTCTTTGCATGAAGGCATGGAGAAAGTCACTTTGGAGGACTCACCTATTATTGAAGGCAAGCCAAAGGATGATGAAAGAAATGAAGCTAAAGAAAAAGAGGCTCAAGGAAATGAAATTCAAGGAATTGAAGTGAAGCCTACTCAATAACTTCCAAAGGATTGGAGCTACAATCCACATCATCCCAAGGATCTCGTTATAGGTGAAGTATCTCAAGGGGTAACTACTCGTTCTAAACTTCATGACTTTTGTGGACACTATGCTTTTATTTCTCACTTTGAACCCAAAAGCATCCTCGAAGCCGAGGCCGACTCATATTGGTTGCTAGCCATGCAAGAGGAGCTCAATCAATTCGAGCGCAACCAAGTTTGGCACCTTGTTCCTAGGCCCCACGATAGACCAACAATTGGTACTAAGTGGATCTTTAAGAACAAGTTGGATGAGTCGGGTAATGTTGTTAGGAATAAAGCTAGGTTAGTTGCCCAAGGTTACACTCAAATCGAAGGTATCGATTTTGAAGAAACCTTTGCACCCGTAGCATGGCTTGAAGGCATACGGATGACACTTGCATTTGCTTCTTATAAAGATTTTAAGCTTTTTCAAATGGATGTTAAAAGTGCTTTCTTGAATGGATTTATTAAAGAGGAGGTGTATGTTGAACAACCCCCGGGTTTGTTGATTCTACACATCCGGATTTTATTTTCAAACTTGACAAAGCTCTTTATGGTTTAAAACAAGCCCCTAGGGCTTGGTATGAAAGGCTTTCTTCTTTTCTAAATTCAAATGGTTTTAAGAAAGGAAAAATAGATACTACATTGTTTACAAAACATGTTGAAAATGATATTCTTATTGTTCAAATTTATGTGGATGATATCATATTTGGTTCTACTAATAAAACTCTTTGCCAAGCTTTTGAATCATGCATGAAGGAAGAATTCGAAATGTCTATGATGGGTGAGCTTAACTACTTCCTTGGACTCCAAATCAAGCAAAGAAAGGATGGGATCTTCATCAATCAAGCCAAGTACACTAAGGAATTAATCAAGAGATTTGGGCTTGAAGGAGCTAAAACATGCAAAACTCCCATGGCAACAACTACCAAGCTTGACAAGGATGAACAAGGTACATGTGTAGATATTAAGCTTTACCGTAGCATGATTGGTAGCTTGTTGTATTTGACGGCTAGTAGGCCGGATATTACGTTTTCGGTATGTCTTTGTGCTCGATTTCAATCGTGTCCTAAAGAGTGCCATTTAGTTGCGATAAAACGCATTATTAGATACCTTAAGGGCACAATTGAAATGGGTTTGTGGTATCCGAAGACTGGACAATTCTCAATGACGAGTTTTTCGGATGCCGACTATGCGGGTTGTAGAGTGGATAGGAAGAGTACAAGTGGAACATGTCAATTTCTTGGTAATTGTCTTGTTTCTTGGTCTTCCAAAAAGCAAAATTCCGTAGCCCTCTCAACCGTCGAGGCGGAGTATGTTGCGGCCGGAGCTTGTGATTAGGAAAAGGATAGTGTGGTAGATTGCACAAATATTCAATAAAAGAAAGAAGGTTTAGAGTCAACCTTAGGTGCTTGATCACTCCACAATGTATTTAAAATGATTGATGTATCCTTTCCAAATCACCGTAGTAGCACAAGCTATACGGGTCGAATCCACAAGGAGAGCTCACGATGGAAGCTTTACAGTTTAATGTGAAGATAGAAAACGAAAGTTCTTCTTTGTTTTAAAAGAATGCAAAAGACATGGAAAAAGAAATGAAAGAATTGGTGGTTGGTTTGTACATGAAATGAAAACTATGGAAATAAAATGAAAAGAATCGAAGACAAGATTTGCTTTGGAATTAATACTAAAAGAATGAAAACTTGTAGAAGACTTTTAGATGAGAAAGGCCATGACTAGCTAACATTACTAACTTGCTAACTTACTAATCTCCGTTAGGGTGATGCTTGCCTCATGTTGATTCATCGGCATATGTTTGTCTTGCGTGTTGGTCTAGTTACTTTCCCACTTGATTGACGGGTGATCTTCTTGGAATTGTCTTGTAGCCTCATTGATGTCATAGGCCTTCAAGATAGACTTTCAATGGTGGAATCAAAAGAGTTGCCACTCAAGGGATGCTAAGGAAGAAGATACAACATTCGTTAATTGAAGTAAAGAAGTTGTACAACAAATAGCATATGGTTGGTGATCCATCTCCATGTTCCATCAAGACACTTGTTCTAAAGACAAGGCTCTAAATGAGGCACACATGAATCATATGGAGAATTACAACAAGAAATTGCCAAGCATGAAAGTAACCCATCGGGGATGAAGAAGACTCAACAATTGCAAGATGAAGAATTTGCATTCACCCAAGAGTTAGAAGTTAAGCAAGATTAGTTGTTAGCTAGTCATGTTAGAAGAAATTAGCTACTAGCTATTACAAGAAAAGAAAAGCAATTCATGAATAAGAGTGCAATGAAAGTAAAGCTTGAATTAAAGAATGCAAGTAAAGTACTAGAAAATGCTCAAGTAGAGAAAGGAGATTGGATTAAACCTTGCTTCACAAGTTGTCACACCTTGATTTATACAAGCTTTCTCTCTCTCACAATCTCTCTTTTTGCAGAATTTCTAGGGAGGAAGAAGACTAAGAGAAATAAAACTTAGAGAAAAATCAAAATACAATCTCTTTCTCTATTCTCTCCTCTCTCCTCCTCCTCTTTTTGCGAAGGCCTTAGTGGTGTATTTATAGCCTCAGAGAGAAGCCTCTAGAACCCAGGTTGTTGGAGAGAATCTCGGGCTCAACGGCCTTGTAACTGCCGCAGAATCGCGGCAGTTGCCGTGGATATGCGGCAGAATCTTGGCCGTTGAGGCCGAGATTTCTGTTGCGCTTATCTCGTAGGTTGTTAGCCACGTGGACCTTCTCGAAGTCTGAGCTGGCGCGTGGATATCTCCAGATCGTGGCCTCAACCTTTGGGCTCTCTTTTGGGCTTTGATTTATTCTCCTTTAATTCTTGATAATTAAAGAGATTTTGGGCCTTTTCTCTATTAGAATATGGACCTGCAAAAATAGAGAGAAAAAGATCAAAAAATCACATTTTTATTTACAATATGCATGGTATGGATGTGGTAAAATATGCAAAAATGAATAACAATCAGCTTATTGTGCACAAGTTCTTTAGATGAACATACTCTCCTTGACTATGATTTGCATTTTGATCATATTGAAATATTTTGTGATAATACTAGTACTATTCATATGACTAAAAATGCAAATCAACATAATAAGACTAAGCACATTGACATTCGGTATCACTTTCTTAGAGATCATTATGAGAAAGGTGATATTGATATTGATTATGTTTCTACCGATTTTCAACTTGCCGATATTTTTACAAAACCCCTAGATTATGCTAGATTTTCCTTTATTTGTGGTGAGTTGAATATTTGTATTATGAATTTATGATGAATTTTTTTTAACTAAGTTTGCCCTTTTTGATGTATGACAAAAAGGGGGAGAAAAAGTTAGTTATTTTGACTTTGGAGTTATGCATTTTGAGTTTTAATATTTTGGAGTTAGTTTAGACTCTTGAGTTTTGATTTTTGAGTTTTTGGTTTTTGAGAACAATGATTTTGAGTTTTAATATTTTGGAGTTAGTTTAGACTCTTGAGTTTTGATTTTGAGTTTTTGGTTTTTGAGAACAATGTGTTTTGTCAAAACTCTTTGCTTTTATCTATTATGCCATTCATTTATACATATAGTCATTCTTTTACACATAGCATGATTTAAGGGGGAGCTTCCAAGCTCTATTTCCCCATTTTTTAAAAATAACTAGTATGTTTTGTCATCATCAAAAAGGGGGAGATTGTTGGCCTAAGGTTACAATCACCCGTTTTATTGAGTTTTGATGATTACAAAACATATATAGTTATTTGTACTAATCATTTTTAGTGTTTAAGTGTGTTTCAGGGTTCTAAGGATTTATGGAGTGCTCTTTCCTAAAAGAAGACCGTTTTGACTCAAGTCGGTTCATTTCGGGTTCATCATATCAAGCTATTCAAAGAATATACCAAGCTTCTCAAGATCATGAAGAAGCCCACTTGAAGACTTTGTAGTCACCTAGAACCTATATAAGACTTAGTTTGTTAAAGTTTGAGGTTGTGTTAGATTGGCTCAAGAACACACACACTTTTTCCAAAATACGGTTTTTATTTTTGGCTTTTGTTTTAAGTTCATGCTTTGATTTCTATACATGACTCAATTTTCTATAAATTTTATATCTTGTTTATATCATGTATACCTATCTCTTCAGCATGATACTTAGCCATATTTCCCTACAAAATTTATTTGAAAAATTTCCAAAGTTCAGAAAAAATCCCATATCAAAAACTGTTTCAGGCCTGGCGGTCGACCGGGCTGGTCGACCGGATCCTTTTCAGGCTAGGCCGGTCGACCTCCCGGTCGACCGAGCCTTGTGTCCAAGGCATGCACGATTTGTGCATGTCTGTCGGTCGACCGACCGGTCGACCGACTGAAACAACTTTGCTCTCTGTTTCTTGTCGGTCGACCGATCGGTCGACCGACAGTTCAATACAAAATTTCCCCCTTGGCGTCCGGTCGACCGACCGGTCGACCGAGTCCAATGGCTAGTTGCCAATTGGACTGCCGGTCGACCGGGCCGGTCGACCGACAGCCGTCTCCAGCCGCCCACGGCTAGTTTCTGATTTTCTGATTTTTTGGGGATTTGATTGGGATTTGAGTGTCAGTTTTTTCTGAAACTTTGAGGGCTATTCTCTGAACCTATTACCTAGTTTTAATCATGTTTAGACCTCCTCCATTCCCTATAAATAGAGGGGATTGGTCATTTGCAAAAGATAAGATATATACCTAGTTTTTCAAGTTTTCAAAAGAAAGAAAAAGTTTCAAAAGCTCTCACTTCTCTAGTGCATTCTTGGCTAGTGTTTTCAGTTGTGTTTTCAAGCTACTTACATTTACAACTGAGCTTGTTTTTCTCACTACACTTCTTGAGCCAAAAACCCTCCTCACTCTATAAGGAAGTTGTAAAGAGAAGTTTGTGATCCCTTGTTTGATCACTTGGTTAGTTGTTCTTCTTGCTTTGTGAGTCCTCTTCGGTAGAGGATTGGATTGGTGGAGTTTGGTACTCCGGTCTTCGGTAGACCTCTTGTAATTGGTGGAGTTCAGTACTCCGGTCTTCGGTAGACCTTGTAATCCTCGGTGGATATAGTGGAAACCCTTCACGGCGGTGAAGGCGGGGAGTAGAGCGGTGGCTCAAACCTCGAAACAAATACTTTGTGTTTGCGATTGTTCTTCTTATTGTTTTCTACTTCTTGCTTGTGTCATTGCTTCTTATTTCTAACTTGTGATATATCTTGTGTGCACTTCACTATTGCATCCATTCCATTATTTGCCACATTGTCGATCATTGCTCATACAACAAGATTGCAATACGAACCTCAAACTCTTATCTAGAGGAATCACGAGGAAAGAGTTCAGAACCCTTCACCGGGTATTCGGCTCTTAGTCTTGTTTTGGGCGATCGTTGCTTCATTTATTCATAATTGTTTAAAAAGATATTTAGATTAGCATTTACACCTATTCACCCCCCCCCCCTCTAGGTGTTTTACAGGTCTTTCTTAATGATTACTTCAAGTAGCGTTTCTCCATATTATGTATCTTACTTGAATTGAATACAACTCTAAGGTATATTTTTTATGATTCTAAGTGAAGTTTAATCTAGTATAGGTTAGTAAGTTAATGGTGGTAGATGATAAGTAAGCCATGTTCCTTAAATTCTTTTCAAAACCTAATTTCAAAACCAAATCATATTTTCATCTTCTTTCAACCTCTAACACTTAACATAGGCTTTTTCTTTTTTTTCAAAGAAAAACTATTAACCTACTTAGTGTTTAAAAAAATACCGAAAAGCTTCTATCACATTCCTCCCTGTGGATTCGAGCCGGATAGCCCTTGCCACTGTGGTTAAATTGCAAGAATTTAAAGTCATCATAAATCAGATAAACACTTTTCTAAACTCTGTGTTTTCGACAATCAAATTTTGGCGCCATTACTGGAGAGGGAACGATATTTTTTTATTTACTAAGTGGTTAATTTTTCTTTTTTGTTTTTAATTCAACAGTAATCCATTAATTGAACTGTTTAAAAAATAGATAAACTTGCATCGTAGGCATCTTTCTAATTTCATTTATTTTAAATTTCTATTAATGATTGCTGGAGATAAGGTACATTTGCATTGCATCTAGATTAGGAAACACTTTTGGGTGATTTACAATTGCCTTGAGTGATTACTTATCTATTTACTTGTGCACGTCGACTAAAATGACTTAAGGGCAAAACCCATAAGCAAGATAAGGTGGGAAAGTCATTACCCTCACTTAGCCCCCAAACCATCTCTTCACTCAGTACCCCAATCCTAATTAAAATCTTAGTAGACGTTGGCCTTAGGGACAACTCGGACTCACTAGGAGATTGACCTAAGGAGAAAGTTGATGGAATTTAACTCTTGCCAAATCAGTAACTAGGCAGGGGATTAAGTGGTGAAAAACAGTAGTTTGGTATAATTAGGCTCATCGCTCTTGCGCGGATACCTCTCACTGATCTTGCCACCTACCTGGCCGATTAACTTGTAATTAGGTTCTGCAATATACCTCTCGTAGACAGTCTAACCAGTGAGGAGTCGTCTAGGTCTGAGGTCTACCCTATTTAGGTTAGATTTTTTTCCTTTCTTTTCTTTTATTTGTTTATTTATTTGTTTTGACATTTCTTGAGTAATATGGATTATAACCACAATTTTCTAACTTTAATAATAATCCATATTTTGCTCCGACTTCTTTCAACCCAGATTACACCAACCCAGTGATCGTACACGTACATTGCATATTTAATATCACATGTGTCACATTTTTGCATTTATTTTATAATAAAACTTTGCTATTTGATATATTTTCATTTCTAGTGGTGTTCAAGGTAATTAAAGATGAAAATAGAGAGATTAACATATTTACCCAATTAAATCTCAAAAATTCAAAAGAAAGGGGATCGATTAGATAAGATAATATCATCAAAGTTCAAGGGAAAAACGGATTGTTTGAAGACCCTATCGGTGTCGCTGAGAATAAAGAGATTGATCATCAAATTCAGAGGAGATATTCAAAATCTAAGAAGATAAAATGATAGAGGATGAATCAACGGATGACTAACTCCTAGATTATGGCCCTATGTCTAGGATAATGTGGCGGAAACATGGCAAAAGAGGCATTTTTGCGGTTGAATCTGGGGGAGCGCCAGCTCTCTCTATCTTCGTACTACTCTCCTCGGCCTATTTCTCCTATAAATACTTGCATACCCCGAAGGTAGAGAGGGCAGAACTCCACAGAGAGTTTTAGGGGTAGGATTCTTCTTTTCTAAATATTCATTGTAGTTTTCAATTTGAGAGAAAAAATTGTAAAGGAAAGATGGAATGCTTGTAATTCATGGTGACAACTCAATAAAAGTTCTTCTGTTCTTTTCAATTTACCTCCTTTTATTTTTACTTGCTTTAATTGCTTTATTTACTATCATCGTTTTTCTTTATGCTGTCTTTAATGATGCCTTTTTTATAACTTGGATTAGGGAGTGTTTCATGACGGAAAGAGAGAAAAAATTATATTTAGAGTGACAATAGATATAATCTTCTTTAAAGATTGTTATATTGAGAGTGATAGCCAATGGAACTATCTTACTTTTCTTCATTGTTACTCTACTTAATTGATCGCCTGCTTTTCTTTAATTACTCCAAGGTATGTTCTTTTTCTCTTGTTTATTTTCTTTCTTCTTAACATAAGAATAAAAATAGCAACACCATCTTCTTCTTCTACCTTCCACTTTCCTTCTCATTTAGCTTAATAATTTTTTTCCTTCTAAAACAAAGAAGATCTGTAACCGGTGTAGTAACTTAGAAAGAAGACTTATACAACACTTCCATTGTTGTCCCTCCCTGTGGATCACGACCCGTTAGCCCTAGGCTACATGTTAGTATCGAGGACCTTGTATTATTCTAATTTTTTATATTTTTCTGTGTAGGCTTGGCTCGATCATAATTTTGGCACCGTTTCTGGGGAGGAACGGTAAGTTTTTTTTTAATTTACTTTAAACGATTTAACTTTTCTTCTTTATTTTTGTGTGCAGGGGCTAATATTTGACAACTAGGAGCTGCAGTAGACATATTGCTACTCTGTACCTCTATCCAAGAAGGCAGAACATTAGAACCCACAACTGTAGTGAACTACAAATTGTACTTTCTTGCAGGTTGCTTGAAATTCAAGGATTTATCTACTTCAGTTGATAGTTTTCATGTTTAACATATTCTGCACACTGTTCTAATCTCAACAATAATATGGTTGTTTGTTAATGCTAAAAAATATTTAGATATTGCATTCTAGGAATTTGTTTAGTTCGTTACATTTAAATTACTATTGAAGAGCGTTGGACTCAAGGTACATCTGCATTGCATATAGCTTAGGAACACACTTATATGTTATTATTGGGGTGTTATTTTTGCTATATACTTGCACACGTACACTAAAACGAATTAAGGGCTTGTCCTATAAACAAGATATGATGGGGAAGTCATTATCCTTCCTTAGACCAAAACCAATCTTCTTACTCACTAACACAGCCAAACTTAAAATTGAGTAGATGTTGGCCTCAGGGACATCTCGGACTTAAAAGGAGATTGACCTAAGGTGGAAATTGATTAGAAATTGATTCTTGCCAAATCAGTGTCAAAGATTTGGGACTAAGAGGCGAACCTCAAAGAATAGTGGTTTGGCATAATTAGGCTCGTTGCTTAGGCACGGATACCTGTCACTTGACTTTCCCCTACCTGGCTGATTAAGTTGTGCTCAGATTCTGCAATATACCCCCCTAGACATTCTAACCAGTTAAGAGTCGTCTGGGTATAAGGTCTACCATAACTTAGGCTAGATTTTTCTCTGTTTATTTGTTTGCTTTTGTTTTTGTTTTTAACATTTTTATGATATAGATTACAATTACAATTATTTTAATGCATATAGTGTTCCATACTTCACACTGACCTCTTTTGATTAGGATAATACCAACCCGCCATTTCATAACTTTAACCAACCGAGTATGATGGATTAGTCTTATCCGAAACAGTACATGTCCCAACCCCAGTATTATGAACAAGATTGGGATGATCATCACCATTATTCACTGAGTCAGTGGGGATACAACTCCCCCGAGTCATACTATCAACCACCTTACCAACATCCAGCTTCATATGCTTCTTCTCTCATACAACCAATAGAAGAAACAATTGACTGGGAAAAGAGGATGAAAGTCTTAGAAGAGATTGAGTGGCAAATTCAAAATCTAGAAGACTCAAGATCCCATCAAAATTTTCAGATCCAAGATCCTTACTCCATTTTTCAAGTCCCACAACAAGAAGAATATACCAACTTAGAAAAGAGTATGAAATCCATAATTCAATTCCAAAGCGATCCTTTCTTTATGATAGAAGCAAGACTTAGTCGATTAGAAAATAGGTATAGAAATGAAGAAACTCTCTCTATCCAATCTTTGACTATTCCCTACGCTTCTAACCATATTGATGAAAATCAAGAATCATAGTATCTTGAAGACTTTGATCAAGATTCAATTTCATTACGAAATCTTAAACTTGACCAATACCAACCCATTAACAAATTGGCAAGTTTCCAGTTAAATGAAATTGAACTTGAACATGAATTTCATCTCGACCCACAACTTTGTGATTCAATTCCAATTTTTGAATCTATGTTGATTCCAGTATCCTTACCCAAGTTGGACCCATTTCCTGAGCCAACATTGACTCATGTATCCATAGATTTTGAAATTGAACCACTTCTTTTGAATAGTCACATTTCATTGATGGGAAAGAATCTAAAATTAAGTTCTTTGATTTGGACTCAACTCTTAAACTAAAACCGACTCTCGAACCCAAAATTGATTTTTCGGGCAAGTAATGATTACCGAACCTGAATTGGCAAGTTTTTATTTTAATGAAATTAAACTTGATTGTGAATGTGGCTCCAATCCCCAATTTTGTGATTCAGTTCCACTTTTCGAATCTATGTTGACTCCTGTATCCTTATCCGAATCAACACTGATTCACGTACCTATAGATTTTGGATATGAATAACCTATTTTGGATAGTCACATTCCATTGATGGAAAATGAATGTGAATTTTAATTCTCTGATTTGGACCAAAATCTTGAACCAAATCTGACTCTTGAATCCAAAAATGATTTAAGTCAATTCTATGAGTCAGCATTAGTTCCCGTTTCTTTCATTCCCGAGCCCAATTCTATCACAACACTGAATCACATTTCATTGTTGGACCAAGGTATGACAGTTATGACTCGGTAATGATTTTCCAAAATTTGTCATGTGAAGAGAATAATTTTCAAGATAGAATCTTACATAATTTTATTCATATTAGGGATTATAAATATGTAAATAGAAAAGAGATAAATATCTTGGTTGGGTAGCAACGTTTGGCCCAATCCGACCACCACCGGAATCACCACCTTGAGATAACATTTTCCTTCCATTTCTTCTTTTCATGCATTTATTCATACATTGAGGACAATGCATAAGATAAGTGTGGGGGAGGGTTCAAACATAACATAGGCTTAGGTTTTTTTTAATTTTTATAAATTTCTTTTACATTTTCTTTGCTTTTAAAACTTTTTGAAAAGAGAAACAATATTTTGACCAATTTATTTTTATAAGAAATTAGGTTAAATTTAAGGAATAAGAGAATCATAATTAGAATTCTTATACTTGGTTAAAATAAGATTATTTGTTTGAATTCTATGGTTAAGAAGAAAAATTGAAAAGGTAATTTAATCTTGATTTTTACTTTGATGAAATATGCATACTTTACACACTTACACACTTAGGGTTCAAAAACAAAAGATTCTTATGCCTTATATATACATACATACATACATATACATACATACATATATATATATATATATATATATATATATATATATATATATATATATATATATATATATATATATATCTGTGTGTGTATATATATATATATCAAAAATCCTCTGATTAAGCTGGGTGTTTGTGCCTCATAAGTATGAGTATTTACGCCTAAAAGTGGTCCATATAATAAATAAAATCCTTAGTTTAGTGGCTTTATTTGCTCCAGTTCTTAAGTCCTTGGGGTGTTTTCTCACCCGTTGCCCTAAGACCGTTCGGTTTGGGAGTCACCGACTAAAGGCTTGTTACATGGGCAGATTAGAGAGCCTAATAGAACTATGTGATAATACCACCAAAACTATGAAAAATATGGCATAAGAGTTAGATTTAAAGAATCCCGAGTCAAAATTTCACTGTCATAAAGATGCATATGACTTAGGGTAAAATAATAGACTAGATGAGAAATATAGTTTTTCTCCTCACCTTGATTGATAACACGTTTTGAATAGAGACTAAGTTTAGGAATGAATAATTTGATATTCCTATGACTTATAAATTACTTAATCCTTCCAAATATACTTCAAATATTTTCTCTTTTAAAATTACATTTTGAAAATACTAACACTTTATTTTCTTTCTTTATAGATTTTGTGGGTGCAATCCACTGAAAACCCTCATGAGACAAAACTCATCCTCTAGGGCTAACCTAGAGTTTTAACGGTTTGTTGCACGTGCTAAGTGCAACCGTGATTCCTACGCAAGTGAGATAAGTTAGGTTGGTTTTATTTTTTTATTTTGCTCGAGGACGAGCAAAAGATAAGTGTGGGGGTGTGATCGTACATGAACATTGCATATTTAATATCACAAGTGTCACATTTCTGCATTTATTTTATAATAAAATTTTACTGTTTGATGTATTTTCATGTCTAGTGGCATGCAAAGTAATTAAGAAAGAAAAGAGAGAGATTAACAGATTTATCAAACTAAATCACAAAAATTCAAAAGAAAGGGGATCGATTCAAATATAAAAGTTCTAGAAGCCATTTTATCTGAAAACTAGATATATCAGATAAGATAATATCATCAAAGTTTAAGGGAAAAACGAATTGTTTGAAGACCCTATCGGTGTCGCTAAGGATAAAGAGATAGATCGTCAAATCCAGAGCAGATATTCAAAATCTAAGAAGATAAAAGGATAGAGAATGAATCAACAGATGACTGGCTCTCAGATCCTGGCCCTACAGCTAGGATAATATAGCAGAAACGTGGCAAAAGTGGTGTTTTCGTGGTAATTTTTTTGAATCTAGGGGAATGCCAACTCCCCTATCTTCGTATGACTCTCCTCAGCCTATTTTTTTATAAATACCTACATACCCCGAAGGCAGAGAGGGCATATGGAAGGACTCTGCAGAGAGTTTAGGGTTAGGGTTCTTCTTTTCCAAATGTTCATTGTAGCTTTCAATTTGAGAGAAAGAATTATAAAGAGAAGTCAGAGTGCTTGCAATTGATGGTGACAGCTCAATAACGGTTCTTCTGTTCTTTTTAATTTATCTCTTTTCACTTTTACTTGCTTTACTTGTTTTCATATGTTTTCTTTATTACTTCTTTTAATTATGCCTTTTTTACAGCTTGGATTAGGGAGAGTTGTATGACAGAAAAGAGAGAGAGAATTATATTTAGAGTAAACATAGATATAATTTTCTTTAAAGATAGTTATATTGAGAGTGACAGCCAATGGAACTATTCTATTTCTTTTCATCATTACTCAACTTAATTGATCACTTTCTTTTTTTAATTACTCTAAGATATGATCTTTCTTCTCTTGTTTATTTTTTTAACTTAGTAATGAAAATACCAACACCATCTTCTTCTTCTACCTTCCACTTTCCTTCTAATTTAGCTTAGTTTTTCTTTCCTTTTCTTTTAAAGCAAAGAAGTTTTGTAACCGGTGTAGTAACTTTGGAAGAGGACTTACACAATACTTTCGTCGTTGTCCCTCCCTGTGGATCATGACCAGTTAGCCCTAGGCTACACGGTAACATTGAGGGCCTAACACTATTCTAAACTTCTATATTTTTCTGTGCAGGTTTGGCTCAATCACTTAACATGGTGTAACTTTACCCAATAATATTTTAACCAACCAAGTATGCTGGGTTGGCCTTATCCGAATCAACGTATGCCCTAATCTAAAGTTTATGGACAAAATTAGAATAATAATCTCTACTCTTCACTAATCAATGGGGATACAATGCCCCGAAGCCAAATTGTTAACAAGCTTACCAACATCCAGCATCATATACTCCTTTTCAAAATCAACCTATAGAAGAAAAATCAGATTTAGAAAAGAGTTTTGAAATTTTTCTTGGGTCCACAAGTCAATTTCAAATCTCAACAGACTCAAGTATCCCATAAAATTTTCAAATCCAAGATCTCTATCCCATATTCCAAGTCCCACAACAAGAAGAAGAACCTACTGACTTAAAAATAAGTATGAAAAATCTAATTCAGTTCGAAAATGATTTTACCTAATCTATCAATAGGTTAGAAGCACAAATGAGTTATTTAATCAACATAGTAAAAGATCAAAATGAGTAAACTCTACCTAACACATTTTCGACCATTTCTGATTGTCCTAACCATCTTAATAGGAACTAAGAATCATGGTATCTTAGAAACCTTAACCAAGATTCATTTTCATCACACCAACTTGAGCTTGACCAATTTTAAATTTTTGATTAATTGGCAAGTTTTTCATTCAATGAGATTAAACTTGAATGTGAATGTGACTCTGATCTTCAACTTTGTGATTTAGTTCCAACCTTTGAATCTATGTTAACTCCGGTATCTTTACCCAATTTGGACCCATTTTTCGAGCTAACATTGATTATCGTGCCTATAGATCTTGAAATTGAATCACCTATTTTGGTATGAAATCACCTAGAGGGGGGTGAATAGGTAATGGCTATACTAAGTGGCAAATAATGCGGATTAAAAAAAACTAATTAACAATAAACAATAATAATATTAAGACTTGCAAGGGAGTATA
This sequence comes from Agave tequilana, assembly GCA_038442645.1. Classification (NCBI taxonomy): domain Eukaryota; kingdom Viridiplantae; phylum Streptophyta; class Magnoliopsida; order Asparagales; family Asparagaceae; genus Agave; species Agave tequilana. Next base: position 29,704 of record JAVJIF010027102.1, read on the forward strand.
CAAATAATAGCAAGTTAAGGAGAGAGTAGAGTTTAGAGATAAGTGGACAATCGCAAACACGAGAATATGTTTCGAGGTTCGAGCCACTACTCTATGTCCCCGCCTTCAACACGATGAAGGATTTTCACTATGCTTGATCCCACCGGATTGTCAATACAAGTTCTTACTAGAACTCTTAGGATACACTTGTCCTCTCTCACGGTGCCGCAACACCAACTTAGAGCTCACTAGCTCGCTTGAGGCCGTAACCTCTACAACTTCTCAATTTGAGGAAATGGTGATCAACACTTGACCACAAACAACGCTCACATGCACAATCCTACAACCAAGATGAGGAGATGAAATTTTAGGGATTGTGTAGTGCAAAAATCTAGAAGAGAAGTGGAGGGGAAAGCATCAAGCTAAAACACAAAAGGATTGAAAATTTGGCTCAAGGGAAACTCTTTTGCTAAAAGGCTAAACTTTGAGAAACTTTGATTTTACTCTTGTAAATCTTGTTATTGAGTTGTATAACACTCTCACTATTTATAGAGGATGAAAATAAGGTTAGAAAAGCCAATAGATTCGTTGGGAGAAACCCCAACAAAAGACAAAACAAAATATAGCCGTTGGCAGCCTGTCAGCAGACTTTGTTGGAAAAGCAGTCGACCGGACGGTCGACCAAAGTTCCCAAATAGAGAGTGAACACTCTCTGTCGGTCGACCGGGCCGGTCGACCGGATCAAACAGAGAGCTCTACTCTTTCTGTCGGTCGACCGGGATGGTCGACCGATGTGCACACATGCACATTGGTGCATGTTAGTGGACCGCCCGGTCGACCGACAGAGCAGTTCTGCTCTGCCAGTGGTCGACCGTTGCGGTCGACCGAATAAGGCCAAAATAACAGTTTTGGGAAAACTTTTGAAGTCTATATTTTTTGATAAATTTTCTTTAGACGGGTCGATACAAAATAAAGTTCTAGGGCCTGGAAAGAACAGAGTGTGATCATAGATCAACACTAATAAAATTTGAACTATATTTTGATAAAAATTCTTTTTCTAAACTAAAAACCGTTTTTCCAAAAACTTGTTTTTCCAAAAACCGATTTTTCCAAACTTCGTTTTTTCAGAAACTTGATAAGAAATTTTGTAATAAAATTTTGTTAGAACATAAAGCAACATCAAATGTGTGTTTGTGGCAATCCCAGGGTTATCAACCTCTATCATCTCGGTTTTGACAAATAGACTATAAATCCTTACTAAAATGAAGAATGAAAAATACAAATATTGTATTATAGTCTTCTCAGTCTTTGTTTGATCTTAGAGCTCTTCTAGTATGCTAGGCTCTGAGATCTAAATCTTCATGGCTTCCAAATGTGAGTCTTGTGTAGAAGCCGTCAATCAACCTATGTTTTTACCTGAAACTTTATTTAAACAATTTTGTTAATACCTAACTACATATGGTTTGTAATCATCAAAACTTAGGGCTAATGGCCTTTGGGCCAACATGATAGTCACATTTCATTGATGGAAAATGAATGTGAATTTAAATTCTTTTATTTGTAACTAACTATAGAACCAAAACTGACTCTCGAACCTAAATTTGATTTTTCCGAGTTAGTATTAGTTTATGAACTTTTCATTCTTGAGCCCAAGTCAACCATTCCACCAAGTCAAATTCCATTGTTGGACCATGAAATAGACAATGATGACTCTAAGATGGTATTCCAAGATTGATCATATGACCGAGATAGTTTTAATGTTTGGGTCTTGTATGATCCTATTCACTTGGGGGATACTAAAAATGTACATAGGAAAAATGTCATAAAAGGTGGGTTCCTTGATGATCCAAAAGATTCAGATTGGCTAGCAACACTTGGCCCAATTCGACCACCATCGGAACCACCACCTTGAGGACAATGCATGAGATAGGTGTGGAGGTGAGTTTACTAACATACTAACTTAGGTAGGTTTACTAACAATTTATTTTCTTTTAAAAATATATTTTGAAAAAAAACAATATTTTGATTTATTTTTGTAAGTAATTAAGTTAATTTTAAGAAATAGGAAAATTATAGTTAGGATTTTTTTAATACTTGATCAAAATAAGATTATTTGTTTGATTTCTTGGATTAGGAGAAAAAATTAAAAAAGTAATTTAGTCTTGATATTTACCTTGATGAAATACGCATACTTCATACACTTACACACTTAGGATTCAAAACAAAGACTCTTGTGCCTCCGATATATATATATATATATATATATATATATATATATATATATATATATATATATATATATATATATATATATATATATATATATATTTATATAAACAAACCTAATTATTGGATAGCTAGGTGCTTTGGCATAAAAAGCCTTGGTATTTATACGAAAAGTAATTAGGTAAGTTTGAGAAAAAAAAAAAAATATAAATATAATTTATGTATTAACACATCTAATAATCAATTAATCAGGTATTAGGGCCTCAAGAAGCCTTGATACTTACTTAAAAAAAAAAAAAATTAGATGAATATATTATTTTAAAAATAAAGTTTTTAAAGGGCAACAAATGGTAATACTTCAAATCTTCTTTCAATATATATATATATATATATATATATATATATATATATATATATATATATATATATATATATATATATAAGGCATAAGAGTTAGAGCAGAAAAATCCCGAGTTAAAAATTCACGGTCACAAAGATGCATTGACTTAGGGTAAAAAAATAGAATAGATGAGAAATTCAGTTTTAATCCTTACCTAGATTGATTACAAATTTTCTAGTAGAGACTAATATAGGAATGAATAATTAGATGATCCTAAGACTTATAGATTACTTGATTTCTGAAATAATATTTTCAAATATTTTCTCCCTTTCAAAAATGAGTTTTCAAAAATGCTAACACTTTATTTTTCTTTCTTTATGGATTTTGTGGGTGTAATTCACTAAAAACCCTCACGAGATAAAACTCGTTCTCTAGGGGTAACGTAGAGGTTTAATGGCTTGTTGTAAGTGCTAAATGCAATCGTGATTCATACGAAAGTGAATTAGGTTAGTTTAGCTTTTCTTTCCTCGAGGATGATCAAAAGATAGGTGTGGGGATGTGATTGCATCTCAATTTTGCATTATTATCATCACATTTGCACATTTATTCTTGATTATTTTTTATTTAATATTTCTATTTAACCTTCATCTTGATTATGGTGTGTAGTTACTTAAATCGGAAGATAAGGATACAGGAATCTTCTATTTTATCCCTAATCCTATCTAAATTTGTGTTTCATTTTAAATCAATTTGAAATTTAGAGAAGGAAAGGATGTATCATCATCTTCACAATTCAAATTCAAAATCAGAAGATATATTTCTAGAAAATGGATGGGATAAAACTAAGCCTAATGGGGATAAAGAGGATAATTCAAATTAAATGGAGTTCTAAATTAATTCAGACTCGGATTCAGACTGGACACCCCTTAATATTCAGATCATAACTTTGATTATAGATATTCAAATCCGATGATTTAAGATGCTTCATAAAGAGGACTTGTAGGGCTACAATTATTATATTGACTACTCTGTCCAATTCAGTAGTCGGATGAGTCATATTCAGTAATCATCACATCAACATACTACAAGTCAGTTTAAATTGAATTCCCATATAGAATTAAGATCGAGTTAAACCTCCTAATTTATATCTGTCACGCCCCGCTTCCCAAAATACGCTAGAGCGAAAACGCGATGAGAGTCGGCGATGCTTATACGCAAGAAAATTACCACACATATACGCGCTAAGACTTAAGTAACCCGAACAATCTACAAAAATCTATTATGATAAATCATGATCACTGCAATAATACATATAAATGTCCGCACATTATGTCATATAAATCAAGAACTAGAATACAAGTAGAGTCTGATATATATAGGGAATCAAAAGGATAACAATAAAAATTAGAAGGAAGACAAGAATACCAGAATAGGTAAAGAGAAACTCTAGCTCCTCGCAATATGTAGGGTCTCATCGAATACCTAAACAATAGAATAAAGCATCTAATATCTGGACGTGCCAATCAGGGTTGTCAGAAAAGTGATCCAATGAGTGTATAAAAAAAGAGAGAAAGTGCTCGTGCATATAAACAGTTTGTATACAATAATAACAAGATTAGAACTGTAAATAGAAGATAACTGAATAACTAAAATCATGAACAAAACTATAAACGAAATATAACTCACATCACAATAAAAGAAAACAATTGATATCAAGATGTGCAACCTAGCATATGTCCCTAGTCTGGTTGGTTATTATTAACTTAACTAATATAGTACTTAGCTGTGTCCCATACTGTAGCCTTTTCTCACATATCACAAAAGATTATCGTTGTTGTACGTGCCTGCCAATGTAGTGCATGTATTTTGTAAGGGTACCGTACATACCCAGTGCCATAGTCTTACGCCGCTAGCACTGAACCAGGACAAGCCGCAAGGCTCTAATAATTAAGACCACAGCCCCACGCGAAAGGCAACTGGTGTGGTGCGTCGTAATCCGCACATAGCTCTGACAACTGACAACTGAATAACTAGGTAGCCAGTACTACCTTAGTTCCCCATGGTGGAACCCATAACTCAGTTTACCATAATAAGTCCCCTCAAAATACCACGACATGCATTATCAAGCAATTGCCCCTTTTCCCCCTATTATAGTATCTTTGATTATGAGGAAAACAATCTGCATTATTACTAACGTAAAATAGCAACCTAATATCTCCAACAACTGGTGATGTCAATATTAGCTGATATCTGAATAACTGAAAGCTAATATCTGACAATTGCTAATTGACAACTGATAATTAACATCTGTCTAGAATACTTGATATATAGGGTCACTAATAACAATTGTGTATTAATCACTGATAACTGATACCTGATAATTGCTATCTGATAACTCTGTAGTACAAGATCACCGATATCAACTAGATAACTATTACAAAATACCTGTCTCTATAACTGAATTGATCAAGATCATGAATACAGTCTACTGATTATCCCCGAGATCAACTAAGTCAACGGATACTGAAATCATAACAAAATAATGGAACATCCTCAACCAACATGAAATCTAAAAATGTCTAAATCTGATACTCAGCACCAACAATCTCATCCATACTCTGATAAACTAATAATCAATAAATAAATCTGAAAACACTTACAACCAATAATCTATAATCAACTCATGAGTATTCATCAAAACTAAGGGAAGATATTCGCTCGTACAATTAAAATCTATTTATCATCAATCCCATCTAAATAATGATCAAATCTAATAAAAAGAATGAATCCCAGATCAATTCCAACTCCAACTAAGTCTGTATATGAGTCCAAGTATCAGTAAATCAGTCTATCGAGAAAGCAATGCCTCATCTACTTGTCTTCAACATCCATAAGAGTTACAGTCAGAATAATCACCAACAATTGCTGATAAAAACTAAACATAAAATATGATATTTATCTTCAAACACGAAGTAAGCCAGCCAATCAATAGATCAAATTAAGTCACTGTCTAAGATATAACAATACTAGGCCTGAGCCAACCGCGACGAACTACTAACACATGAAATGATACTAATAAATGCTCATATCAACTGCATAAAAAAGGTGAATGCTCACTAATGTCTAATGAAGTTAAACGGGTAATCATACTGGTAAAATATGTCAATTGTTCTCATGAAATTATACGAGTAACATATAAATGCATACAGACAATAGTAAATAAAGAAATAACATAAGAACAAACACTGACATGAAATGACGCGACTTTTGATTCGAATCATCATCTAGTCTTTACTGCACGAACCGGTATGGATCTCTGGATCATCTCATGGGTCGGTCTTCGAATCGCCTAGCATATCGGCACTCTACGAACACGAATTCAGATCGGGTCTGGGTCTTTTGTAAATACGACTCCGGTCTCTTGTACAACTATAACACACATAGAGAGATACAGGGAGAGAGACACTAACACAGTCACACATTATACACATATATTATATACTCATATACATACACATACTACCCACACAAAAACGCATGCACATACGCACATACTAAAATAATACTTACACAAATGTTTCCAAACTCACACAAATATACACATACATACCCATTCATATATATACTTATATATATACATTCACTAACATAACATCACACACATACACTTACACACACATACAATCACACAGTACACCACACAAACACATCAATATTGTTACACATAATTAAACACACAATCATATTCTAACACACATTCATATAAATTACGGAGAGAGAGAGATGACTGGAAGAGAGAGGGATCTCACGTAGGGGTGAGCAGAGTTTGTTTATAACCGAAATAACTGACCAAAAACTGAAACTCGAACCAGAACCCGAACCCGAACCCGAACCGAACCGAACCGCTCTAGTTGGTCAGGTTTCAGGTTTGTGTTCCAAAACCCAAACCGGACCGTACCAAACTGAATCTCTCACCCTGTATATCACCCCACCTAAATTCAATTTAGTGAATCATGTAGTTCATAACAAAAACTGATGGAAGCTTACCTCATTATTTCTAGCAAAACCATCTTTTTTAGTTAAATATGTGAAAGCTATGTTAAGTACACCATCACAATTAAGAATAATATTTATATTAATATAGTTCTTTTTTTCATTCTTGTCATTAAAATCTAGTAATAATTATGTGAGCTTTGATATAAGAGCCCAAATATAGTGTAAAAGTTTTAGAATATGAAATTTTCAATTCACATTAAGGTTAGGGTCTTTTTTTAATTTCTAATTTGGGTATTGAATATTTGAGATTAGAATATTAAAGGATGATAATATAATGGTGATTAAAAAATGCAAGAAATGATGGCAATATATTGGCCTAACCGAAAAAATTGAAAAATTGAACCGAACTTAGTCGGTTCGGTTCGGTTCGGTTGCTAAGTCTAATAGGTTAGGTTCAATTTTGCAAAAATTAGCAAAAATTGAATCGATGTTCACCCCTAATCTCATGGCCAGGGCATGGACTGGAGGTGCTCAGGGCTCGCTGACGGGGGCGACGAAAATGGCAGAAGATGACGGAGGCTCTTCAGAGTGCTCGCCGAGGAGATCGGGGAGTCGCGGGCTGCCAGAAGAGTGGTTATGGCAGGGAAGGCCAGGGCTTGCTGGTGGTCACGGCCAAGTGGGGGTGAACGGGGTGAGTGGTGCAGGCCATTCTGGTGACAAACTAAATGGATGGAATACTCAATCATCACGCCTACTGGAATTAACACTTCAGCAAGTATCTATGAAAATGATGACAAAGATAGCATGTCAAGGGGCATAATATGAAGTGAACCATGAATATGGTAACAAATCATGATGGAAGCATGTAGATGCACCGGCCAGGGTGCTGCCAAGTGGTAGGAGGTTTGGCTCGGGTTTATGGGGTAGGATGGGTGGAGGTGGGTGGTTCTGCTGCTTGAGGGGAAATGACAGGGGTTTGGCTCAACAATGTGAAGGAGGAGGAGGGTATGGGTAGATGGGCTCGGTGGTGGGTGGTACTCGCGCAGGATACCGGAGAGAGGGGAGCTCCGGTGGCTGGTGGGTGATGTTGTCAGAGGGAAGTTGGGGGTTTGGGGCTGTGGTTCTCGACAAGGGGAGAAGATAGGGGTGACAACTATGGTGAAGGAAGGAGATTAGGGTTAAATTTAGGATTAGGGTTAAAATTTAGGTAGAGATTATATATAGGGTAAGAAATATTGGGTTTGGGTCTAACGGATTTTGGGTATTGGTTAATGGGTAATTGGGTAATATGATCTGGATTTAGGAATAGGCTAATGGGTTTGGGCCCACCAATCTTGCCCTGACCTGGCTAATTAACTTCTGGTCAAAGTCTGCATTATACTCCCGTGGACAGTCTAACCAGTTAGGAGTCGTTTAGGTCTAAGGTTTACCCTAACTTAGGTAAGATTTTTTTCTTTTTATTTGTTTGCTTACTTGTTTGTTTTTTTCTTTGTTTGTGTTTTATTGTGTGATATGGCTTATAACAACAATTTTTCCAATCTTAATAGTAATCCATATTACACACCAACCTCTTTTTTGGATATTACCAACCCGGCATATCATAACTTTAACCAACATAGTGTGTCGGATTGGTCTTATCTGAATCAATATAACCCATGCCCCCAATCTTATGACCATAATTTTCAGAATAATTTCAACTCTTCAAAGAATTAATGAGGATTCACCTCCCCCGAGTCCAATTTTAAACCAACTTGTCCTCCTTATTCACCTTGGTCCTTTCTGGGGGAAGTTTCTTCGAGTTTGCCCAAATGCTTCTTGAGAATCAGATCAAGAACATCCATCGTATTGGAAGCTCAGAGCAAGCTAGAGCGTCACTGATGCTGGTCAAACAGCTGGGGATATGCCTGAGGGAGCTAAGGACCCTGGAGAAGGTTAGCCCGATGGATGAGGCTCAGTCAATGCTGAATAAGCTCCTCACCCTCAAGAACATGAGAGGAAAGAGATGGAGGGGTAAATGGCTAAAGAGGCCCGTCATCTTCATAACTTCCAAGCCAGCTATCAAAGATTGGTCAATGATTCTAGGGAATTTGAGGTCGTCAACAAGAATGCGGAGCAAGTGATTACTATTACTCTTGCGACTATTGCCAAGGCTCAAGCCTTGATTCAAGTCAATGAGCAAAAGCTTGCTACTGCCAAAGAAAGGCTAGAAGAGCTGGAAACTGCAAAGAAGCTGGTCCAAGAAGATCTTACTACCCATTCTTTTAAGTTGGCATCTCTTCAAGCGCAGCTGGCTACGAAGAGATTCTTATTAGAGGAAGAGTTGCGGATTCAAGTGTGGGCTGAAGTCGAGAAGGCACGCCAGCAGGAGATACAGCGCCTCCGGGAACGGATCTATTCTTTGGCGGAGCAAGATTAGCCTGTTTCCCTTTTGTATCTTCCCATTTTTTATAATAACACTCCATTTGTCAAATAAAAGAGTGTTTGTATTACTTTTATCATTTTTAATTCAAATAATAAAAGTTATCAAATTCTTGTCTCGTCTTTATTCTTTCTTTGTGTTTGAGAATCAGACGGACTCTTTGTTGCGTGGATGAACTCAACTTTCATAGTCGCAATCCTTGACTATTGTGGAAATGCAGTCCTTAGTCATTTTGTTGAGACGTGACCATGAATGATAGAAAAGAAACTCAGGCATTACTGAGTTTGTGAATGAGATGCGCTCTAATTTGAAGTGAAAACACGGCTCTGATTTATCAAGAGAGACACGACTCTAAATTGTTGAGAGAAACACGACTCTGGCTCACTGAGAGGACATGGTTCTGGATCACTGAGAGGACGTGGCTCTGGATCGCTGAGAGGATGCGGTTCTGGATCATTGAGAGGAACGCAGGCCTACGTTCTTCAATTTGATAAAAGGAACACGGCCTACAGGCATATAAAAGGACGCGGACTTCAGGACGCAGCCTTCGAGTTTGTGAAAGAATGCAGACTTCAGGACGCAGACTTCAAGCTTGTGAAAGGACGCGGACTTCAGGACACAGCCTTTAGGGTTTCCCGGAGCAAAAATCCACTTGTCTCATCCATACTGGATTTGATATTCACGTAGGAATTAAGGCTGTTAGCTTTGACTTTTAAGAATGGCTTTGATTTTTATGCCATTAATTATAGGCCATTTAGCGAGTCTATAAATAGGACATAGCCTCTTAACAGTCATAAATCTTAATTGTTTTCCTTCGCGGGCATATGCTCTGAAGAACTCTGTTTTCATTGTCCTCCTTCCCTTCAAGGGCATGTGTTCTGCGGAACAAAAAGAATCCAAAGCTCTAATGCTTTCTTTCAATCTTTTTTGAAGATAACCACTATTAAGTGATTTCAAAAATCCTTGCTTTAAGTGCTTTCATGATTGTGCGTTGGCGAATGAAGTCTAACTTCTAGAGAACTTTTCTTCAGGTAGGAAATGACTTTTGCCATGATAAATCTTGGCTTTTTGGAGTTCTGCCATCACCAGCCGTGAAGAGATTTTGTCTCTTGATCCCTTTGTAGGCTGTCTAAAAATCAAGCCATTGAAAAGCAGAATTCCAAAGCGTGAAGGTCCAAACCCGCGTCTCAGCACCAAGGCGCGAGGGTCCAAACCCGCGTCTCAGCATCAAGGCGCGAGGACTGAAACCCGCGTCTCAGCATCAAGGCGCGAGAGCCGAAACCCGCGTCTCAGCATCAAGGCGCGAGGGTCGAAACCCGCGTCTCAGCATCAAGGCGCGAGGGCCGAAACCCGCGTCTCAACAGCTCAAAGGCGCGTGGGTTGACACTCGCATCTCAGTTGTAACCGTCCCGGTTTTAGGGCCAATCACGGCCCACATAACGGGGAAGGTTAGCCCCCATTATGGAGTATTTTTAGGAGGCACGTACGCCCCTGAAACCCCTATAAATAGCCCTGTCGCTATTGAAGAAGGGGGATTTTCAGTTGGATGATTTTTGGGAGAAAAGAGCTCTGAGAGAAAAGAGAGAAACCCTTCAAAGAACTTGCTGTGTTCAAGTTGCTCTTTGCCTACCTTCTCTTTGAGAGTTTTGGTAGACAGAGCTGTGTTACTCCGTCAACCACCCGAAGAGAAAAGCCTCGGAAGATCTCGACGTTCACCCGGTCAACGGAGAACAAGATTCACTCTCCATCGCCACACGAAGAACCCAGCCTTAAACAAAGGGAGGATTCAAGACTCAACATCCTCCCTCCCTTGTAATCGGAAGACTGGTCTGTTGTAATGTTCTATCAAATCAAAAGAATTTTGCAATTTGATCCCCTCTTTTCCGACGTATACAAGAGATGGCGACTCCGCTGGGGACTACATTTGTCACTGACGAGCAAATCGTGGCGCAAGGTGACGTCCTCCATAAGGGAAAAATGGTCGAATCGCTCGTTGTCGAGTTCGACCAGGTAAAGTATGAAGAGTTTCTCTCTTCCGGCTCCAAGAGCCCAAAGACCCGCGTCTGTCGCAGGGTCTCTACGGGGACATGCCCCGAAACCCGCTCTGAGTCTCTCTCAGGCGCAGCTGCTGTGAAGGGTGTCGCGGCCAACCGCGCCAAGTGTGACACACGCGTCAACGTCTCTCAGGAGACCCGCATGACCTCAGGCGCAATGGTTGCAAAGGGTATCGCAACCAACTGTGCCAAGCAGGATACACACGCCAACGTCTCTCAGGAGGCCCGCGTGGTCCCAGGCACAACTGCCGTTACGACCAACCACGCCATACGGAACACACGCGTCAACGTCTCTGAGGAGACCCGCGTGGTTAAAATCTCTGATGTCCAGCCAGTCCACCTTCTCCCTCAGCACCAAGTCGTCGTTGGTTTTTTCTCCACCACCCTGACGCAACCGAAACGCTGAGCGTCGACGGAGGAGGCGTGCACGTCAACTGCAAGTTGGAACTTCTGATTGTCCAACTGAGGCAGGACGTAAAGTTCAATCCGGCGCCTTGGCCGCGCCATGTCCAGCACGCAAAGTCCGCGTTTGGCGGCCCAAACGCGAGACTCCCCAAATTAGGTCCTCTGAAGTCCAACTCACCAGACGCCAAGGCGAAGCCTGCGCGCCTCGTCAAGTGCAAGAGGCACGCGCCCTTAGGCGTGGGGCCCAGCAGCCCACTCACTCTCAAGCGTCTTTGCCCCGACGCGCCAAGCAGCAACGTGACAGTCGCGTCTCATCTCAACAGAGACGCCAGACACGCGCCGTACAGCTGCGGCGCGAGAACCACGCCTCTGAATTTCGCGTCCAGGCTGTACAGCACAATGATGCCTCGTGCCCTCGAAGTTGCGAGGCTAATCTCTTTGATCCTCTTTCCATGGATCTAAGAGATTACTTGACGAAGAAAAGAAGTGCTAATCAAATCACTTCACCATGTTGCTGCCAACGGCTCATCTCTATGCTCTCCGAGTGCCGTTATAATTCAAGCGTGAACCAGCAGTCTTTGGTTAGACAGCTGACCCTGATTCCCCCCTCAGCCAAAAGAAGACGCTCTCACAGGCGGAGGACATTCTTTGACACTGAGTATCCAGAGCTCACTGCTAACATGACAAGTAGGAGCAGGGGAAAACAGCCTGTAGTCAGCTTCGACGAGTCTGACTCTGAACCGGAAGGAGTGTACTAACACACTCGCACCCGGACCGGGACCATTCCCCCGATCGACTATAATGCCCTAGCCCGGGGCGTCAAAATGAATGACTCTCATTCTGCTGTAGCAGAATCGCAGGCCTCGAATTCTTCCATCGAGAAGGAGGCCTTCACCTACATGACGAGCACTCCCGAAGAGACAGCCCGGCGCCTGGAGCTGCAAGCTCAGGTCCAGAAGGAACAACTTGAGATGATTCGTGCTCAGCAAGAATCCATCGACTCTCTCAAGCAAATGCTCGCACAGCTGCTCGAAGACAGGAAGAAATCTCCCCCTAAAAAGTCTAAGGGCAAACAGAAAGAGGGAGAAAGCTCATCTTCCGAACACTCTGAGAAGAAAGAGCAACCCACCTCTGGTTTGTCTAAATCCTCATCGCAGGAGAAGAATGATCAAGACCAGAGAAAGGTTCATTCTAAAAGAATGAATCAGTTGGAGCAGCGCCTTGAAGCCCTTACCAATCGAAAAGGTCTCCAAGAAGCAGGGGCGGTCCGCCCATATCCAGCCGAATGGGACCTGGTTCCGTACCCGCCCAAGTTCAAGGCTCCAACCCTCCAAGCATTTGATGGGAAAGGTTCACCGAACCAACACATCTACTATTTCAAATCCCAAACTGGGAATGTGGTAGATAACGACGCCATCCTGGCGCGTTTATTCATCGGCACCCTAAAAGGGCTGGCCTTTGAATGGTTCATGAAGCTTCCAGAAGGCTCCATCAAGAATTGGGGTGACTTGGAGAAGCTTTTCTTAACTCGCTTCTTTGAAGATGACTAGGAGGTCAACATGCCTACCCTTTTAGCCACCAAGCAGCGAAAAGGAGAGTCCGTTAAGTCTTTCGTAGAAAGATTTCGGAACGTGGCACTTCGATGCCCAAGCAGTATGACCCAGGCCACCCTGGTGGAAACATGCCGCCACAACCTCCAAACCTCACTCCTTGCTCAAATAGGAGTTGCTGAAAGCTGCACCTGGAAGCAATTGGTCCAACAAGGTGAACAGGCTGAGGAGATTGTTGCCCGCATCAGAGCGGAAGAAAACAAACCCAGGCCTGAGAGGTCAACGAGGCGTGCGCAAGACACGTCCCTCCAAGCCAAAAGGAAGGATAACTTGGCAGCAGAGACCAAGTCCCCTGTCAAGCCTCAACCGGTCAAAGGAAGTGGCTCTTCAAGCCAACTGATTGTAACTCAATATTGCATATTTTACCTCATAATTCCCATGCATTTAATAAATAAATATATGATTTTTACTCATCTTCTCTATATATTTGCAGGTACACACTCTAATGGAGAGAAAGCCAATAATCACTTTAATTAGCAATAATTAAAGTGATTAATCCAAGATCAAGATAAAGCTCAAGATTTGAAATCAAGATTCAGAAAGATCCGCGCACCCAATGAAGAATCCAGAAGGCCACGTGGCTAACCACCTAACAACCAGATCCCAACAGAAAATCTGGGCTCAACGGCCCAGATTCTGCCGCCAGATCTGGGATCTTGCCGCGCCCTGGCGGCAGTTACAGGGCCGTTGGATCTCGGATTTTGCGCCAACAAACTAGCTTCTGAATCCTTCACCTGGGGCCTATAAATACTTCACCTGGACCTGCGAGAAAAGACTGAATGGAGAAGAGAGGAGAAGTTAGTAGTATGTTGTAATTTTCATAGGTTTTTCTCTAGGTTTAGTTCTTTAGATCCCTCTTCTTCTTCCCTAGATACTTTGTAAAAGAGAGAGATTGTGAGAAAGAGAGCTTGTGTAATCAAGGTGTGAGAACTTGAAGCAACAAGGATTCATCCATTCTCCTTTCTCTACTTGAGCTTGGTTCTAGTTTACTTGCTTTCTTTATGTGCTTTCTTTACTTGCTTTCTTTAATTCCTTGCAATTTACTTCATGCTTTGTTTTTCTTCATTAATGGCTTGTAGCTAATTTCTCTACCATGTACTAGCTAACCACTAGCCTTGCCATCTTCACTAACTCATGGGTGATTGCTTTATTTCATCTTGCAAGTTGGATGGTCTTCTCTTCTCCGATGGGTTAAACCACCCTTCATCTACATGAGAAAGTAATTAGATCAACACGCAAGACGAAACCTACGCCAATGGAGTGACAACATGAGGCACGCCTTCACTATCACGGAGTTTAGTAAGTATTGGTGAGGTAGTAAGGTAAGCTAGTCATGGTTTGTTTTCTTCCATTTCATTTCTTTTAGTGTGAATACCAAATCCTCTTCTTGATTTCTTTTCCGACTTTTTCACCATGAACATATCCATCCTTTCTTTAGTTTCTTTTTCATTTGATTCATTATTTTTATTAGTATAGAAGAATTCTCGTTTAACAACTTCACTACCACTTGTCAAAGCTTCCATCGCGAGCTCTCCCTGAGAATCGACTCGGTATAGCCTTATGCTATAACGGAGATAAGAAAGGGTACATCAAATACATTTGCTTAATAATACAACACCTTTCTCATCTAATCAAAATGGCGCCGTTGCCGGGGAGAGCAACGTTTTTTTTTTTTTGGTTTAAAGTGAAGTACTAAACGAATCTTCTTCTCTGTTGCAGGTTACAGGTTGAAGAAACAGAAATCTTGCATTGCAGTGACATATAAGTGGACCTAGGCCTCTGCTCGAGAAAGCAGAGACCAGGATCCCTCAGTTTTGTCGCAGATTCTGGAATTTTGCCACAGATCTGCGGCAATACTGAGCTCACTACTGATCAGTTTTCTGCAGGGATTGCTTCTCTGCAAAATACATCTGCTGCAATAATTCTTTTCCTGTATGCTTCACCCTATTCCTGCTTAATTAAACAACAGTAAAAAATTGGTTGAAATTGTTAAAAATTGTTTAGACACTTGCATTCTAGGCACGTGTCTTTCAATTCTTTTATTTTTACTGTTGAAGAGTGCTGGAGGCAAGGTACGTTTCGCATTGCATATAGACTAGGAATCATCTCTTGCTTGATTTTCATGCTTTGAGTGAATCCTTGTTATATTTCTTGTACACTTGCACAAATCAATTTTAAGGGCATAACCCGTAAATAAGATAAGGTGGGGAGTTCATTACCCTTTCCTTAGCCCGAAAATCATTTTCCCAAGCACTCACTAACCCAAGGCTAATTTAATAAAAAAAGTAGACGTTGGCCCTAGGGACATCTCGGACTCATTTAGGAGATTATCCTAAGGGGGAAAAGTGTTGGAATTTAACTCTTGCAAAATCAGTGTCTAGGAAAGGGGTTGAGGGCCGAAAGCCCGAAGGTTGCTGGTTACTTAATTAAGGAACGTCTTCGGACGGAAAACCTCCCACCAACCTTACCCTTCCCTGGCTGATTAGCTTGTGGTTAGAGTCTACACTAAACCTCCCGTGGACAGTCTATCAGTTAGGAGTCGTCTAGGTCCTAAGTCTACACTAACTTAGGTTAGAATTTTTTTTTCTTTTGTTTGTTTGTTTGTTTGTTTGTTTGTTTTTGTTTGTATTGTGTGATATGGCTTACAATTACAATTCTTTCCATCCTAATAATAATCCATATTTCACACCATCTCCATATTCGGATAATTCCAACCCGGTGTTTTATAATATGCACCAACCAAATACACCGGGTTGGCCTTATCCGAATCAATATGACCCATACCCCCCATCTGATAACTATAATTTCCAAGATAATTTCAACTCTTCACCGAGTAATTGGGGATTCACGTACCCCTAGTCAAATTCTCAAATTCCTTGTCCACCATATTCACCTTGTCCACAGTATTCATTTCCCGATTCCGCTTCATATACTCCTTTTCTGAACCACCATTTGAAGAAAAATCTGAGTTACTAAGGAGTTTAGAAGCCAATTTACAGAGAGCTGAGTAGACACTTCCAGAACCATTTGCCTCTCCAATTCCACAGTATTTTCAAGAGTCTTACTCAGTTCCACCTCTTCATAATGAACAACCATTTATGAGTAATGATTTCTTGTGTGAGTCCACTCTTCCATCACCACACATTTTTGACTCACAATTTCAACATCACTTCCAAGACAACACTTCATCTTTTCATCCAAATAATGAAATCCTCAATTATGGAAAGATGCTTGAAGACATGACTCATGCTCAAAATGCTAGAAATCGTGACTTAGATTTGATGATCCAAACTCTTCATTCTCATCCTATTTCTAATGTCACTAGCCACTCTGTTAAATCCAAAGAGTCATGTAGTCTTGGAAGTCCAGATTCTATTTCAGCACACTCACATGAACTTGTCCAACCTTCAGATCCCATAGACATTTTGGCAAGTTTTCCTTTTCCTGAAATTGAACTTGACCATGATCCTGAACTTCCACTTGATGATTCAAGTTTACTTTCTGATTCAATCATGACTTCCATATCCTTACCTGATTTCAATCCATTTTCCAAGTCAGAATTGGATCCAGTACCTATCCATTGTGAAATTGAATCACCAATATTTTATGATGATCACATTGAACTTGACCAATTCTACACTTCTGAAAATTCCATTGATAAATTGGCAAGTTCACATTTTATTGAACTACATGAGGAATGTGATCTTGAACCCCAACTTAGTGATTCAATTCTTTTTCCTGAGTTAGTAATGACTCTGGTATCTTTACCTCACTTCAATCTTTTTCCGGAGTCGACATTGGACCTTTCCCAATTCACAATGAAGTTGAATCACCCATCTTTAAGGATCATGTCGAACTTGACCAATTATACACTTTTGAAGATCCCATTGACAAATTGGCAAGTTCTCATTTTTGTGGAATTGAACTCAATGCGGAATGTGACTTTGACCCTCAAGTTTGTGATTTAGTTCAAATACCTGAATCATTATTGACTCCTGTTTTGTTACCCAATTTGAGTAACATTTTAGAGTCAGTTTTGATTCCCAACCCTCCTGAACTTGAATCACTAATCTTAGATAGTCACATTCCATCATGGGGTCATGATTGTGGACTTGAGTTTCATTTTCTTGACTTGGACCAAATTCCTGAACTCACTTCGACTCCTGAACCTTTACTTGACTTCATTCACTTCCCTGAGTCGGTAGTAATTCCTGTCCTTCCTGAGTCCAAGTCAACCATTCTATAATTTCATATTCCATTTTGGGACAAGGATCTTGATGAAAATGACTCAGAAATTATTTTGAAAATTTGGAAATTAGATGGGATCATGTACATAATAAAAATCATTCATGCATACATCATTCTTGTGGGTCATATTCTTGAGATTTCTGGTGGGTTCCTGAAAACCCAACATAAAGTTGATTGGGCCATGTTTCGTGGACCAATCCGACCACCACCGGAACCACCACCTTAAGGTAATTTTTTTTACTAACATAGGATTTACTAACATAGGATCTAGAAAATAATAAAAAAATAAATAAATAAAAATAAAAATAAAGGAGGGATTTTTATGCTTAAAGGAGTTTCTACACTTTCCAAATTCAAAATCTTTCTAAATTCCTAGGTTTCCTCAAAATCCTTCTTTCAAGAATTCCAAATTTCTAGGTCATTCCAAATTCCCAAGAGTCAAACTTCCCTTTTCAAAGCTACAACCTCCAATGTGGTAAAAATCCTTTTGACCTAGGGATAGAAGTGGAAACCTCTTAATTCTTCCCTCCTATAAATATCTCTCCACCCTACACTTCTCCTTCACAAGCGAAAATTTCCTCAGATCTCTAACTTCCTATCAAAAGCGCCGCACTCTGAACCTTTTCTCCTCCCCAGATCTCACTGTTCTGCCGCCAGTCTGCGACTCCAACCAGGAATCTGCGGCAAAGTCAAAGTCTCCTGCGCCCAGAAAAATTCTGCTCCGATCGATTTCACGTTCTTGTTGGTGATCTGGTGCTATATTCTTATTCAGAGACTCCTGAATCCACTGCAGAGTTCGAAATTCTTCCCCCACGAATTCCGGGGGTGGTTCGACTTCTCATCTTTTCTTTTTACCGCTTTGATCTTAAATTCATAGTATGGCACCATCAATTTTTGTTGAGAAAGATTTTGGGCAGATTTTAAGTAATGCAAATGGTTATGGACATGTGTTTTTAGAGAGAATTAGGGCTTGGAATTGGTACACATTAGTATATGACAACTCTGAGACTGATGCTTTTTATTGTCCCGACTTGGTGACAATGTTTTACACACACATAGACCAAGCATCAATTGATCCACACATGTACCAGTTCACTGTACACATGCCCACTGGAGACTTATTTATCACGCTTCCTCTTCTTGAGGAAATCACTTTTGTCCCAACCATCACACAACACACCGAGCCTCTCCCGTTGATTGAGTATATGACTATTATGGGGGCTCGTTGTACTGAGCAGGATCGTGGGCTCAAAGCCAGTACGACCTTTCGAAATATTCACTGCGTTGGACGTTGGATCCAACGAAACATTTTAGGGCTAGACCACACCTCCTCTTTCAACAGACCAGTGTTGCAGATTATACATGATTTAATGACTCGTCAACACTCGGTTTGTTTGAATAAGGTCATCTTCCATGCACTTATATCCAACTCTTCACGCACACGAGGTGCCAAATACTCCCACCCCATCTTGATTACACGTCTGTGTAGGACTTTCCTACCAGACGATGTTTTTGATTCATTCGACAAAGTATTTGTTGCACCGGAGAGACCTACAAGTTCTTATAATTGTTGTTTGCACGCGATCTGGACTCCTACTGTACAGACCGAGCATGTAGAGTCCTCCTCTGAGGAGAGTCTTGAGGATGAAGATGAACCTGAGTTTTGGAGGCAGGATCCCCCAGTAGAGTCACGAGCTTTCATGTCTTCCATCTGGAAGGGCATGAAGAAAATATTTAGGGGTCAAGTGAGGCTGAGGAAGAAGGTGGAGGAGCAATCTTCCAGGTTATCCTCCAGGTTAGATGATATTGAGGCGACGCTGAGGAGATCACAGTCGGCAGGACCCAGTACTACTGCGGGTCCAAAGAGGAGGAGGGAGTGACTTTTTACCTTACCTATTTCATGCATCATTTTTATCTTGCATACATTGAGGACAATGCATGAGATAGGTATGGGGGGGTATGTACTAACATAGGACTTTTTATTTTCTTTATAGGATTTTTATTTTTTAGGATTTTCATTTTTAGGTCTTCCATTTTATTTTTAGATTTTATCTTTTTTCTAGATTTTCCACTTTCTTAATTTTCTTTATAGGATTTTTATTTTTTAGGATTTTCATTTTTAGGTCTTCCATTTTATTTTTAGATTTTATCTTTTTTCTAGATTTTCCACTTTCTTTTTAGATTTTACCTTTTAGAAAAATTAAAAAAATATATATATAAAAAATAAAAAAATAAAAATTTTTTGAAATAAGAGACAAAGTTTTGATCTATTTTTAAGAAAATTAAGATGTATCTTAGGAATTAAGAAAGCCTTAATTATGACATCTTAAACCTAGTTGAAATAATAGATCTTGTTTAAGATTATAGGCTAAGTAAGTAAAATTGGTGAGATATTTTTATCTTGAATTTTTTGCCTTAGATAATATGCACTTTACACTTACACATTTCTTGGGATGGAGACAAAGACCAAAATGCCATAAAAATTAAAAAAAAAGAAAAAAAAAGAAAAATAAAGATATAAATAAAACATCACTTATTAAGTTGGATAATTGTGCCTCACGAAGCATGATTATTCACGCCTAACGGTGGTAAAAGAAATAAATAATCTCCCTTAGTTATGTGGCCTTTTTTACTCGAGACCTTAAACCCGAGGGATGTTTTCTCATCTGGTGCCCTAAGATCGTCTGGTTTGGGAGTCATCGGTTAAAGGCTCGCTACAAGGGTAAACTAGAAAGCCTAGACTAAGGGAAGAAAAATAAAAAAAAAATATATATATATAAAATAAATAAATGGCTTTATGGTTGGAGTTGAAATCCCAGAAATCATCACTTACACGGTGTGCATACTATCTAGGTTTTATGAAAGATAAAGTATTCAATCCAATTTTTGAACTCTTACCTTAATTGAAAACAAGATCTTGCATGGATACTAAGTTTAAGGAAGAATAATTATAGGTGGACTTATGACCTAGGATCACTTATATTTTTGCAAAAATAGTTCGTAAACTTGTCTCTTATTCAAAATGCGTTTTCAAAACACTAACATTTGTTTTCTTTCTTTATGGATTTTGTGGGTGTAATCCGCTGAAAACCCTCAGGAGACAACACTCCTCCTCTAGGGTAACCTAGAGGTTTAACGGCTTGTTGCACACGCTCAGTGCAATCGCGTCACCTGCGAAAGTGGTGTAATAAAATTGGTAGTTTAGATTTTCTTTTTCTTTGTTTTTGCTCGGGACGAGCAAAAGAATAAGTGTGGGGGTGTGATTGTAAATCAATATTGCATATTTTACCTCATAATTCCCATGCATTTAATAAATAAATATATGATTTTTACTCATCTTCTCTATATATTTGCAGGTACACACTCTAATGGAGAGAAAGCCAATAATCACTTTAATTAGCAATAATTAAAGTGATTAATCCAAGATCAAGATAAAGCTCAAGATTTGAAATCAAGATTCAGAAAGATCCGCGCACCCAATGAAGAATCCAGAAGGCCACGTGGCTAACCACCTAACAACCAGATCCCAACAGAAAATCTGGGCTCAACGGCCCAGATTCTGCCGCCAGATCTGGGATCTTGCCGCGCCCTGGCGGCAGTTACAGGGCCGTTGGATCTCGGATTTTGCGCCAACAAACTAGCTTCTGGATCCTTCACCTGGGGCCTATAAATACTTCACCTGGACCTGCGAGAAAAGACTGAATGGAGAAGAGAGGAGAAGTTAGTAGTATGTTGTAATTTTCATAGGTTTTTCTCTAGGTTTAGTTCTTTAGATCCCTCTTCTTCTTCCCTAGATACTTTGTAAAAGAGAGAGATTGTGAGAGAGAGAGCTTGTGTAATCAAGGTGTGAGAACTTGAAGCAACAAGGATTCATCCATTCTCCTTTCTCTACTTGAGCTTGGTTCTAGTTTACTTGCTTTCTTTATGTGCTTTCTTTACTTGCTTTCTTTAATTCCTTGCAATTTACTTCATGCTTTGTTTTTCTTCATTAATGGCTTGTAGCTAATTTTTCTACCATGTACTAGCTAACCACTAGCCTTGCCATCTTCACTAACTCATGGGTGATTGCTTTATTTCATCTTGCAAGTTGGATGGTCTTCTCTTCTCTGATGGGTTAAACCACCCTTCATCTACACGAGAAAGTAATTAGATCAACACGCAAGACGAAACCTACGCCAATGGAGTGACAACATGAGGCACGCCTTCACTATCATGGAGTTTAGTAAGTATTGGTGAGGTAGTAAGGTAAGCTAGTCATGGTTTGTTTTCTTCCATTTCATTTCTTTTAGTGTGAATACCAAATCCTCTTCTTGATTTCTTTTCCGACTTTTTCACCATGAACATATCCATCCTTTCTTTAGTTTCTTTTTCATTTGATTCATTATTTTTATTAGTATAGAAGAATTCTCGTTTAACAACTTCACTACCACTCGTCAAAGCTTCCATCGCGAGCTCTCCCTGAGAATCGACTCGGTATAGCCTTATGCTATAACGGAGATAAGAAAGGGTACATCAAATACATTTGCTTAATAATACAACACCTTTCTCATCTAATCACCAACCACGGGCCAACAAGCAGTATTCCTTCAAGGATGAACATGTCGACTCGCTCTTCAAATTACTCAACAAGAGCAATCGACTGAAGCTTCCTGAAGCTAGACGCCCCGAGGAAGTCGGTAAAACCGACAATCCCAGCTACTGCATGTACCACAGGATGTTGGGACACCCAACCAAGAGCTGTTATATCTTCAAGGACATCTTTCAAGCCCTGATTGACGTGGAGGTATTGAAACTCCGACCAGAGCAGAAGAAGGTGACGGCTAATATGACGTCAGTTCTCCAGTTTGGGAGACAACCCCCAACACCCTCTGGGGTAGTCCCTATTCCAAGAGGAGAGCTGAGAATGGTCAACACAGACCCGCACCAGCAGCAAGAAAAGGGCTTGGTACCTGTTCCCACACCTCAGGGAGAAGTCATGTGGGTTCATCCTGACCTTGTGGATGGCCACCAATGGACCACTGTGACTAGAAGGAAGTCCAAAGGCAAAACTAAAGCTTCGTCTTGCAATGTGGTATGTGCCTCTTCTCGAGAAGCGGAGACTGATGTTCCTTCATTAACCGATTCAGAAGAGGAGACAATAGTTCTGGCCGCAGAACCCAGTCAGCTGGTAGCAGAGACCCGTTCGGGTCAGCCATATTCGAAAAAGTATGGCGAAACAGCGGTAACTCCTCCAAGGCCTGTCACAGAGCCAGCTAATCCCTCTACGAAGCAACCTGGGGAGAAACAAAAAGAACTTCGGTTTTCTCGAGTTCTTTCGAAGGACGTAGCGGAAGGATCCACAGCACCTTACCGCTTTGATGTCATGGCTCAGTTAGCCAATATCCCAGCACGGATTACCCTTTATGAGCTCCTCAGGCTATCAAAGTCAACCAGAGAAGCTCTACAAGAAACTCTGGCTAATGCTGAGGTCTTCATGACCCAGCTACCAAAGGAGGAAGATGTAGAGGATTGCCTCCACGCCTCCCAAAATATTCCCTGCATCACATTCACGGCAGAAGACATGCAAGTCAAAGGGAAGCATGATCGACCCCTTTACTTCGCAGGGTATATTGGATCATCTGAGGTGAATCGCATCCAGGTAGATCCCGGGTCTGCGTTGAGCATCATGCCTCGCAGAGTCATGCAGCATCTCGGGATTCCCACTCACCGTTTGAGCCCTACCCAGACGACCATTTATGGGTTCAATGCCAATAGTACCCGCCCGATGGGGAAGGTCAAGCTCAAATGCCAGATTGGGGACCTAAGGTCAGAGGTGACATGCTATGTCATAGATGCTGACACCTCCTACAATCTACTGCTGGGAAGACCTTGGATTCATCGCAATTCTATCGTTCCCTTTACTCTCCACCAAGTCATTGAATACATTGACGGGAGTGGAAAGGTGCGAACGCTGATTGCCGATAGGCATCCGTTCAAGGGAGTGGAGAATTATTTCACAGATTCCCTCCTGTATCAGGAATCTGTGGAAACAGATGAAGTCCCGCAACCAGAGGAACCAGACTCTGGCAATGAAGCCGACACCGAGCTGGAGGAAGATGAGTGTGTGTGGGAGGTAGATCCACCTGTAACGGGCACTAATAAGCCCGATGTTGATAATACCTCCGCCGATGATGTAGGCGGTTGGTACATTAATGAAGAATTGGATTTAGCGTATTTTTTTGTGTTTGCTTCTGATTCAGTGCCGTCAGACACTAGCACCGATGTGGATGACGATCTCTGGTCGGCAATGGGTGCTTTGACATCGTTGCATGTACCAGTGAAATCGTCCTTTGAAACATGTCGAAATGTCGGCGATGCGCAACAATCAATATTCATGGTTCCCGCGAGAAGGAAGGGCCAAAGACCGATTCTTTTCGGACGAATTGACTCCGAGCCAATTGACCATGAAGAATCAGAAAGTGAGCAGGAATCCCCTCAGTTCGGTCATTATGAGCCAAAGACACTCAGAATGATGAAAAATATGGGGTATGACCTAATCAGCAGACTCGGTTTGAACTTCAGCAAAGGAAGGAGGACGCTACTTCGATCCTTTGTGCCGAAAGGAAAAGCACCCGATTATTATCATCGGACGCGCAGGGGGTTGGGCTACGTATCAACTCCGGCTCCATCAGCCTCTGATTCTCGAGAATCGTCAGGTCACGATTACTCTTCAGGCATGTCATCATGGGAGTCAGATGTCAGTGTCGGCAACATCTTCGGGGGACTTTCAGTGAACATGGTTTCAACAAGCCACCTGGAAGACGGAGATGAAGAAATGATCCAATCTGATACAGATCCTTGGATCAAATATTTAAATACTCTTTGGGATACTCGCTTTGAGCAGAGCGAGCCACCCACAGAAGACAAGATTGTTCAGATCAATCTGGGGGATGAGGCTAATCCTAAGCCCATCTTCATAAGCAACGGCCTGTCACCGTCGGAGAAAAAGGATCTAATATCTCTTGTCCAAGAGTATAAAGATGTCTTCGCCTGGAATTACGAAGACATGCCTGGACTTGATCCTCAAGTGGCTAGGCACCGCCTCAACATCAATCCGGACATAAAGCCTGTCAAACAACAGCAGCGACGGTTCCATCCAGAGATAATGGAGGTGATTCAATTAGAAGTCAGAAAGCTTATAGATTCTGGCTTCATCAGGGAAGAGCAACATCCCGATTGGGTAGCCAACATCGTCCCCGTTGCTAAGAAAAACGGAAAGATCCGGATCTGCATCGACTTCCGTGATCTAAACGAGGCTTATCCCAAGGACGAATTCTCACTGCCAATCACAGATGTTATGATTGACAATACTTGTGGATTCGAACGAATGTCCTTCATGGACGGGTTCTCAGGATACAATCAAATCAAAATGTATCCTGACGACGAAAAGCATACCTCTTTCAGGACACCACTGGGGGTATACTGCTATACCGTCATGCCCTTCGGACTGAAGAATGCGGGGGCAACATATCAAAGGGCCATGAACACCATTTTCCACCGGCAAATGCGCAGAATGGTGGAATGTTATGTTGATGATATTGCGGTGAAAAGTCGCGCTAAAGGTGATCACATAGCTGATCTAAAAGTTGTCTTCGACATCATGCGGGTCCATCAGTTGAAGATGAACCCTACCAAGTCCTTCCTGGGGGTAGCCAGCGGCAAGTTCCTAAGGTTTGTTGTAACCTCCACCGGAATCCATTTAGACCCGGAAAAGGTTCGCGCTATCCAGGAGATGCAACCTCCGAGAAATCTCAAGGAACTCAGGGGATTGCAAGGACGATTGGCGTATATCCGGAGGTTCATCTCAAACCTCTCCGGAAAATGCCAACCCTTCGCTAAGCTAATGAAGAAGGGTGTTTCGTTCATTTGGGATGACGCTTGCCAACAAGCATTCGAGGAAATCAAGCAATACCTCACACAACCACCAGTCCTTGCAGCCCCGATATCTGGAAAACCTTTCCTGGTATACGTTCGAGCAATGGATCATTCTTTGGGAGCTCTACTAGCTCAGAATGACGATCAAGGACGAGAGCAAGCGATCTACTATCTGAGTAGAACAATGATCTGAGCCGAACATCGGTATAATCTGATCGAGAAGGAATGTTTGGCATTAGTGTTCGCCATTCAGAAAATGCGACACTATCTGGTAGGCCAAACTATAAACGTCATGTCAAAAGTCAACCCCCTGAGGTTACTTATGACTAAGCCTTCATCATTGAATGGCCGGCTGGCAAAATGGGCCATATTGCTATCCCAGTATGAGATGCACTTTTTGCCGCAAAAGGCTATTAAGGGACAAGCGGTGGCGGATTTCCTAGCTGAGCACCCAGATCCGAGGGCAGCCAAAGTCAACGAAGATCCCCCAGATGAAGTGGCCGAAGTCCGTTTGACTCAGACATCGTTTGAAAGTCAAGTGTGGCAACTCTTCTTTGACGGTGCATCTAGAACAAGCCCAAAAGGACACATAGTGGCAGGAGTAGGAGTAGTACTCGTCTCGCCACAGAACTATGTGATTCCCCGAGCCGTCTCGCTAACTGAGCCTTGCTCCAACAATGTGGCGGAGTACAACGCTCTTTTGATTGGGATGCAATTCGCCGATGAGATTGGCGTTAAAAATCTCGAGGCATACGGCGACTCTAAACTCATCGTCAGCCAAGTTCGCGGGGAGTACGAAGTCAGACATGAGGACCTAGTACCCTACTACAACGCAACTATCCACATGGCCGAGAGGTTCACAAACTTCTACATCGACCATGTACCGCGCAGGCAAAATGCGCATGCAGATGCACTCGCATCCCTCGCGGCCTCCTTAGCTCTTCCAGCTGGGGCAATGGAGAAGATATTTGTCTACTGCCACGATCTGTATTGCCCGAGAATTGCTCTTGAGGATTACCAGGAACCAACAGGAGATTCTCAAAGCAAAGAAGCGCTGGAATTGTCAACCGGTCCAGAGCCTAGAGACTGGCGATTCCCCTACATTGATTATGTGCTGTATGGCATCCTGCCTGAGGACACCAAGGAAGCGGCTGCCATTCGAAGGAAAGCCCCTAAATTCTACTATAATGCGATTACACGAACACTGTATCGTCGATCGCATGACGGGATCTTGCTTCGCTGCCTTTCACAAAAGGAGGCACAGGAGGTATTGAAAGAAGCCCATGACGGCATGTGTGGAGCCCATCAACCTGGTCCAAAACTTGCATACCGACTCCAAAGGTTGGGATATTATTGGCCCAAGATGATTGTCGACGCCATCACCTATACCAAAAGATGTCACGCCTGCCAAGTACATGGCGATTTCATCCATCAAGCACCAGGCTACCTTCACTCCACGGCTTCTACTTGGCCATTTGAAATGTGGGGGATGGATGTGGTTGGCCCTATCAGCCCGCCGTCATCAAAAGGACATAGGTTTATTTTGGCAATAACCGATTACTTCTCCAAATGGGCTGAGGCCGTTCCTTTGAAGGAGGTGAAGTCATCTGATGTGATCAAGTTCGTGAAACATCACGTCATTTATCGTTTTGGGGTACCTCGGCGAATTGTCCACGACAACGGACCCCAGTTCATCAGCCAGGCTTTCCAGAGATTCTGCGTCATGTTCAGAATCCAGAGTATGTCCTCGACGGCATACTACCCCACCGCTAATGGCCTCGCAGAAGCTTTCAACAAAACCATTGGCAAGCTTCTCAAGAAATTCGTCTCAAAAAGTCAACGTGATTGGGACGACAAACTGGGTGAATGTTTTTGGGCCTACTGCACAACTGTGCGAACCCCGACTAAAGCTACGCCATTTTCTTTGGTATATGGGTGTGAAGCCGTGCTTCCACTGGAAATCCAAATTCCATCTCTATGCGTCGCCTTGACAGCGGAGATGACAACAGAGAAGAAGCACCGACAGCGACTCCAGGAATTGGAGGCCTTGAATGACAAACGTCTGCAGGCCCAACAACAAATCGAGCTTTACCAAGCTCGAATTACCAGAGCCTTCAACAAGAAAGTCAAAATGCGAACTTTCAAGAAAGGCGACCTTGTCTTAGCCGTCAGAAGACCCATGGTGATGACGCACAAGACAAAAGGAAAATTTCAACCCAAATGGGAAGGACCATTTGTAGTAGAGTCAGTCTACTCAAATAGATCGTATCGCCTCATAACTTCAAATGGCGATACACTCATGATGCCAATCAATGGCAGATTCTTGAAGAAGTACTATCCTTAATAGTACTCCTCCTCCGATCAAGTTCAAATTACACCTCTGATCAGAACAAGAAGAGCTTCTTTATTAATATCCGACGCCTCTGACGGCTAAGGATAGAGGAAAATGTTGGCCTTTAAGCCCAACATAAGTCTTCGACAACTCATCATGCTGAGGGGAAAGCATGGCTAGCCCAACTTAAACGGTGGTTGGTAAAGGCGTATCAAACCCGTTGACAGCTGATGATTTGCTAAAAATCCTAAGGGACATGTTCCCCTTTGATCCGACGCCTCCGACGGCTAAGGATAGAGGAAAATGTTGGCTTCTAAGTCCAACATAAATCTTCGACAACTTATCATGCTGAGGGGAATAGCATGGCTAGCCCAACTCAAACGGTAGTTGGTAAAGGCACCTCAAATCCGTTGATAGCTGAGGGTTTGCTAAAAATCCTAAGTGGACTCGACTCCACTCTCCCCTCCAAAATCTCTTACCAATTCTCATCCACAGAATGGTAGGTCTACAAAATACAGTCGTTGCCAAGTTAACACCATACCTCTAGCACTTCAAATTCCACTTGCCAATTCTCATCAATAGAATGGCAAGTCTACAAAAATTGCTCATATCGCAAATCCAAATTTGTCAAGTTAACACTATATCTCTGACATTTTTAAACTCCACTTGTTAATTCTCATCAATGGAATGACAGGTCCTCAAACTGCTCATATCGCAAATCAATTTCTGTCAAGTTAATACCACACCTCTGACAAATTACTGTTAAGTTAACACTATACTTCTAAACAGTACATCGAGTTTCTGTCAAGTTAATATCACACCTCTGACAGTCACCTTCCTTCAGACTTCCATATCGAAGCTGAAATGAACGATGCTAAGTTTAACACTACACCTCTAGCATCCAGGTCATCGCCAAGTTCAACAATACACTTATGGCCATGACTTTTCCTCGGACTTCCTAGCTGAATTCGAGATGACGAATGCCAAGTTCAAAATTACACCTCTAGCATTCCCCTCACTGTCAGGTTAAACATCACACTTATGACAGTGACACTTTCAGTTTTCCCAAATGAAAGCTGAAATGCTTTTGAGTCAAGTTAATATCACACCTCTGACTCACATTCTTGTCAAGTTAACATCACACTTCTGACAAGACAACTTTCAACCCGTTGAGTTAACATCACACCTCCAACGGTAAAGACTTTCCTAGATCCCCCGCGAATCTAGTCTCACTCGTTATTCTCATCAACAGAATAACAAGTCCACTTAAAAACATTGTTAGGTTAACATCACACCATTAACAATGTTTTTCATTAACTCCCCAGCTGATCTTAATCAAGTTAATCCCAAACCTCTGATAAAAGTTCATCTTCCCTGGGGGTACCAATTCAACCTGTTACTTTCTTTTATAAAGTAGCAGGTCCACCAAAAATTACCTTATCTCTGTCAGGTTAATATCACACCTCTGACAGCATTGTGGGGTTTCTGAGATAGGATCTTTTCTCCACAAAATTTGACTTGTTAAAATTTTCATCATAGTTTTGATAAGCAAAGATTCTTTGCTTCTATGCGTCTGACTAAAAAGAGACAAAAGAGTTCAAGACAATAGAAGAGACAAAAAGAAAAGTGTCACTTTTTATTTATATTCAACATATAAAAGTGATACAAAACGCTCTCTTATTCAATAAGATTGAGTGTTACAGATAAAGGAGTACAAAGAAGTCTCTCTCTCAGAGGTTGAACTCACTCCTTAAAGCTGCGTTTGATTCCAAGTACAAGATGTTTGGAAGGGCGCCAAAGTAGGATCAGACATTGTGGCAATAATCAGAAGCTGGTTGCACCACGATGCATGATGTAAACATCGAAAGAGCCCTCGTCGATTAAGAGCAATGGTGTTCTTGAGGTCTGATGGCAGCAGAATCTTCTGATCCCACCTGACCATCCGAAGCAGGGTTATGATCCGTCGAATATCTCCATCCAAAGTGGGGGTGTGATCCTTCGTTGATGAACATCTCTTCCGCCAGAAGGTCGTCCAGTGAGCATGGAGTTTCCTCGATGTCACTTCTGGGGTAAGAGAGGAGGTTTTAAGACCTCACAGGGGATGCTAACCACCACTATATCCACCGCTACACCCGCCGCCATCCTTACTCTGACCATGCC
Organism: Agave tequilana; assembly: GCA_038442645.1. Lineage (NCBI taxonomy): Eukaryota > Viridiplantae > Streptophyta > Magnoliopsida > Asparagales > Asparagaceae > Agave > Agave tequilana. The sequence continues at coordinate 59,387 of JAVJIF010027102.1, forward strand.
ATGCCAGCAAGCATGACTGGTGCATCACATTCAAAGAGATCTTGGCGAGGGTTAAGTCCCCGTCAGGGACCATGATTTCTTCCCTTGTGGACGACGGGGACCATGATTTCTTCTCTTGTGGACGAACATCGAACAAGTTCGCCGACCGATATATTCTCCCACGGGCCCAGCGGACATGAAAAAGGATGATCAAGCTTACCTGCAAGAAGGAACGAAATTAGAAGATCTGAAGCTTAGTATACTTCAACAGAAAAAACTAAGTGACAGACGCAGCTATTGCCGAAGGATTTCAGACGCGGAAATAACCCGCACAGCGAACATCTGCGGCGACAGAAACAGACGCGGTCAAAATTGTGATATACACAGAATTCAAACGCAGTCTTATTTGACATCCGCGCTTAAAGGACGAGACGTGAAGAGAATCAGACGCGAGAATTGCCATCTCCCTGTGGATGAACAGGGGTTGCAAGACTCAGGCCTGAGACCTCCAGTCTGAATTAAGATTCTCCTAACAGCCTCAAGACGCGAGCTCCATATGCAGAGCCTGCGGCCAGGTGTCTAAATCTGCTATACTGGCGTCCAGAGAAGTTTAAGTCGATGGCATAAATTCCAGAAAAGGAATGCACCAACTAAGACTTCATCTAGATGATAATATCTCTTTAAGAGATATCAAAATTCAAACCTGACCGGGTTAAAAATGTCATGGCAAACCAGGAAGGCGTACCCGCAGAGGCCTCCACTAAGAGTTGAACTCTCTGCATCGAAGCGCAGACATAAAAGGTGCTCAAGGAGACGCTTTTTGCTATTGAAATCACTTGACAGTGGTAATCTTCTGAAGAGACCAAACAGAAGCATGAAAGCTCTGGGTCATCTTCATCCATGGAGGCAAGCCCCTGGTAAAGTCCTTGAAGGGAGAAGATGGAGTCTCTCAGTGCACTCGCTGTCAAAAGAAAATAGTCCAAGTATGGGACTGCTAAAGGGAGAGGGTGAGCCCTATTTATAGGCAGCCCATGATAACCATAATTAATGGTTCATCAATTAGAACCGTCGGCCTTAATGACCGCACGACTGTCAAAGCCCAATGGAAGGCTGACGCGTGGAGCGTCGCTTCGGGAAACATCGAAGACGCTGGTCCCAACCGCCAGCGCCGCTTTGGCATTAAAAGGCATTAACGACTAAGCCCAATGAAGAACTGGCGCATGGACAACCGCTTCGGGAAACAATGGATGAGGCGAGTTCCCAATCGTCAACGAAGACTTGACATTTGAAAATCTCACAAAACCTTTATGACAGGCTGCACATAACGCCTGAGAAGTTGCACCAAACGCAGATGTGAAGGCCGCGTATAGAGGCTCACGCCTCCTTCTCAGAAAATGGCGTCCTCCTTCTTTAGAAGACCCTTCACGTCTCTTGGATGACTCAAAGTTGTTCCGCGTCTCTCGGACGACTCAAGGTTGCGTCCATCAACAAAAGAGACTCATTCTGGGGGTCTCAGTGGGAAAGCGCATAAAGCTGCGTCCCAAAGCTTATATCTTCAGCAGAGAAGGACTATCACCTTCACAAGTGTCTTGGAGCTGCGTTTACATGGATGAAGATAGGTCTTGCACCGAATCTCAGCGTCACGTCCCAAACCGCGTCAATTGATGCACCCGAATTCCGGGCCTGGATAAAGTTAAGGACTGCGGCTAATAAGTCACACTCAAAGCTGCGTCCTTCGCGTCCGCTTGAACCGCGTCCTCATTGGCAGATCAAAGCAGCGGCCCACAGGGCCGCGTTTCCTAATGAGTCAACGTCGCGTTTCATAAAAAGAACTTAGTTCTACTTAAGTTTGTTACTCACAGTTAGTAAGGGAGCACAACCGAAATCTGTGATTAAGAAGCTAGATTCATCCACGGCGAGGCAATGAAGGTGGAACAAAAATTTCAACGACTTTTATTATTCAAAAAGGATAAAAGTAGATACAAACACTCTTGGTAAATGGAGTGTCCTTTTCTTTACAAAGGAAAAGAAGAAGAAGGCTAAAAATCCTGGTTCGCCAAAGAACGGATTTGTTCTCTAAGGCGATGTATCTCATGTTGACGCGCCTTCTCAGCTTCCATGAGAGCTTGGACCCGCAACTCCTCTTCAGATAAGAATTTCTTCGCAGCCAGTCGCGCTCGTAGAGATACCAATCTGGAGGAATGAGTGGAGAGATTTTCGTCAGCTTGCGCCCTGGCAGCCTCCAGCACTTCCAGCTTCTTCTTAGCAGTGGCAAACTTCTGCTCATTGATTGCAATCAAGGCTTCTGCCTTGGCTATGGAAGCCCGAGCACTGATAATCACCTGCTCTGCGCTCTGCATGACGAGCTCAGATTCCTTTGAATCGCCAATCAGCTTTTGACGGTCAGCCTGGAAGTATTCGAAATGGCGGGTCTCTTCAGCTATTTGGTCCTCCATCTCTTTCCGCTCTTGTTCTTGAACAGCAAGAAGCCTATTCAGAGTTGCCTGGGCCTCGTGTACTGAGCCAGCATCTTCTAAGGACTTGAGCTCTTTCAAGTCACTTCCTAACTGCTCCACCAGCATCAGGCATGCCCTAGCCTGCGAAGGACCTCCAGTATGACCAATGTTCTCAATCAGATTTTCGAGAAGCACTCGGGCAAATTCGAAAGAACTGCCCCCATGAAGGATGAGATCAATGCATGATAGCATGGAAGCAAAGAACTGATGTACCATTTGACGTGTCAGTTCTTCCATGATATCACCAGCTGGGGAGAATTCCGCTGAAGTGCTCCCAGATCCCCTTTCTATCACAGGGCGAGGGATGAGAATCAACTCATCCTGTGTAGGAGTAGGATCAACAACAGGCGCGACAGAAGCTGAGATGGTCACCGGTACTTCCGGGGCGGTTGCCGTCATAGCAGCCTCTATGGCAACAGAAGTAGCAGCAGGCCTGACCTCTTTGGAACCCGCGGTCGAGGGTTGAATTGTACTGCCTGCTGGGTCGATGCTGGCTGCCCCTGCTGAGTCGACGCTGACTGCCAAGTCCTCTGCCTGAGCTTCCTCAGCCCTCTCTGCAAATCACCAAAGCGTCAGTCATGACAGTAAAAGGAAAACATTCAAGATATCAACATTTCCTTACCAAGCCGAGGGTCCGAAGATGGCAGATCCCGGGGCAAATCTTGCAAGGTTGAAGCCTCCCCAACCTTAATGATTGTCCTCTCTTGAGGCATCTCAGCAGCAGCCTCAATGCTCTCCTGCTGGGCCAGCTCTTGTATCATTTCTTCGATATGGGAGGAAGTTGCAGCCTCACTGTCCGCGGCCAGCCCTACAGCATAAAGTTAAAAGGAAAATGTCAGAACCTTTCCCCAGTTCGAAGGGAAACCGGATCAAAAAAAGACAATAAAAATACCTACAGCAGGAGCAATTGCCGCTAGTGGTGACCCCGTTACCGGCTCACACCCATATATTTCCTCCTCCGAGATGTGTGAGAATTTACTCGGATCAGGAGGAGCGGGTTCATCGCCAAAGTCGACCTCGTCGCCTGAATCATACCCTTCTTCTTCGGATGAAGAAGACGACAGTGCAAAATGGGAAGCCTCGGCAACCGGGGCCTTGCCCCCAAATACCCCAGTGGTAGGGCTGGGGTTAACTACCCGAGGACTAGGGATCAATACACTAGGGAACCCAGGCTGTTGTGCCTCATCCCTCCTCTCGTGAGCCGAGGAAGACCCGGGATGAGTTGAGACCCCTGGAATCTCAACATCACCTCTGCTCATTATGTCGACTTCAAGCTGCTCAGCCTCATCAGCGGCGGTGGGTTTGTCAGCGAGCTCCCCTTCCTCTAAAATCCTGGGGGCCCTGCTGCGCAACCCACGGGTACGGAATAAGGAGGCGTCATCCTCATCTCCCGTTTCTTCCCTCTGTTCCTCAACACCAGAAGGGATGTCTTCGGACGGAGAAGCTGCGACTGCCAAGTCTCTCCGGACCTTCTTGGGGGTAGGCTCAACAGTGGAAGTAGAGCCTTGAGGACGCTTACGCGCCACCTGTCGACCCTTTGCCGCTCGCGACTCCTCCCTTGATACCCTTCTGGTCTCCTTCAGAGCCTTCTGATACTCCTCAACGCCTCGTGAGCATTTGTTGGACCCCAACTTTGCTTCGTAAGATGCATTAATGCTCTCGATGCATGAGTACTCTGGAGCAAAGTCAGGCGTTTGGTTGTCCTGGAAATACCAGGTACAGAAGCAAAGGCTTGTACAGCCTTTCGGTTCCTTGGGGGGCAGACGAAAAAGCGTTTCCGTCCCTCCGGCCACACTGTAATACCAAGCCCGAGCACCTTCAAACAAGTTCCCACTGAAGGCGAGTCGAGCATTGGGGTTACCGACATACAATTGATCATAGCCGAACTGTCGGGCGAAGCGATTCGGCATGTACGGCTCGATCGTGCACGAATTCCCTTGTCGGAAAAGCACGTACCCAGGCCGAATATTGACCAACCACCAGAAGGCTCCCGATGACAACCTTGTGAAGTTATCTGGGCCCACGAAGTCAGTAAGTTTATCCCCGAAAGATGCACCAGCAATCTCGGGGAAGCAGCGATTGAGCTGGTAGTTCGAAGCAGCTAGAATGCACTTCCGAACGAAATACATATAAGTATTATACCAGCTTGAACCCTCCAACCGCTGTACGAAAGGGGTAAACCCTTCACTCCAAGACACCGGCGTCATCAGGGAGGGACAGTGCATAACGTACCAAGCCATTAGGTACGTGTAGGGAAGTTCAACCCGAGGGTTGGGACGTTTTACCGTCGGCCTCCCCTCTGAGTCAACAATCGGCTCACCCTGGGAGTCGACAACCTTCTCTACCCTACACAGACTCTGAGTTAAGGCCCGCAACCCGCTTTGAATACCAGCCGCCATGGCCGGGAGGAGGGCTATGGGCCTACCATAAGCCAGGAGCACCGCCGGCTACACTACGTCGACAACAATCACTTCATGTGGCAGTGTCGGCACCACACAGCGCTTCAACCACAACATTAAGAAGCCCGCCAGCAGTGCTCGATTGGAGATGGGGGTCCGGGCCTGATGATGGAAACTTTCAAAAACCGTGTCGGGTTCGAAAGTATCCTCGTTCGACTCCGTGGTGTAGGAGTCTACGGAAGCCTGAATCCTATCGGCAATCTCCTCGTCGGAGCTGGGAGCCAGTCGGGTCACTGGATGGTCTTTCTGATTAACGCCATTAAACAAGTAGCTTGCCCAAGATAGCTGCTTGACTCCCCTCGCCCTCCAAGAGGTTATTTGGCCGCAAATGTGGAAGTGACATAACACCTCCCAATAAGTCTCGTACACCCGAGGAGACTCTTTCTTCATAAGGTGAAGCTCCTCACTGGTCGGGACGTATTCCTCATAGGGAGAGTCCCCCATCACCAGCCCTGAGACTTCGTACAACTCATGCAGGGCAAGACCCATCTCTCCTACCGGAGTGAAGAATGTCCCCGTCAGAGGATTGTAACGCTCCAGGATCCCAAAGAAGTTTTAAGAACTTGGTGGAATACCATACTGCACGGCCCTGACCGCCTGGTACAGTTCCACATGCTCCAATAGGCCTCCAAGATCGGCAAGGACGAAGCTCACCATCTTACCCCACCAATACTTCTCAGTGGAATGGATCCACCCGGGCGCACGGAAGTCGACCGGAAAATCACCCCCCACTTTCATGAATGCGTTGAGAAAGGTGGTGCCGAGTTTAGGAGTTTCTCCTACCGGGTGATCGGTCCTCAACAGCCTGGGAAATAGGCCGAGAGCCTCCTTATCATGGCCAGCATGATATACCTTCTTGGAGCCTAGGTTGCCGAGAGTAATATCAGGGACAGGTCGGGAAAGCTCCCATGTCAGTTTTCGAGGGACGGACATGTGCTGGAGATAAGACAGTGGGTACATCCTCTCCATGTTTGGAAGAAAGAACCTTCTATCCCCTATCTGACGGAGCCATTTATAATCTCCGTCATGCAGAGAATAGCCGCCCTCGCTAATATGGTCTCCAAAGAAGAAAGCAGGCTTCTCCATCGGAGCGCGAGCATCCGTTGTGAATGCCGCGTCAGTCATAAGCTCCCGAAAGGTTGCCACGTCAACATTGGAGAGCCTCTCCCTTCGCTCCTTCAACTTGTCGGTAGTCACAAGAGCAGTCCTTTGCAGCACAAAGGTCAAATCGCGGTCAGCACCACCTATGTGCCCGAAGTGGCGCCTCTTGGAGATTGGGCTGGAAGAGTGTTGCACTGCATAAGAAAATGACACTTGATCAGAAGTCTAAACGAAACTGATTAAGTGTCTATAATTCAGACGTAGAAGAGATACTGGACGCAGAAATTGTCAAAATCCGCGTCCAGCCTGAGAATCCGCGTCCAGACATGGGACTCGCGTCCAGACCTGAGGACTATGAGGCCAGCAGGGAGTCTGCGTCTTCAAAATCCAAGACTTACGAAAAATATCTAAGTACTTGGACTCGGTGCAAGATTTACAAAAAACCAGCGTCTGATGTCACAGAATGCAAGAATCAATTCCGCGTCCGGATCTTTCACAATTAGAAACATTCTGAGTGATGACTCCGGAACGCAAGGCTTACTAACGCCCTATGTTGAACAAACAAGTACATCCTCAAGCGGATAAAAGCGGTAGGGTCATCAAACCCGCGCCTTGTTTGTTAACTTAAGGACCGCGTCTGGGAACCAAGCACGGTTTCGAATCCACGTTGGCGGTTCTCTTTCAAAGAAGGGATTTTTAGGGTTATAAGAACTCCATAAACCCCTCTAATGGCGAAGATCAAGCCTGATGGTGTTATACCTGAGATAGGGGCTTCCTGCATGGAGGAACCGCCCCTTTGGGCCTCAGTGACGACCGCCTTCGATGATGAAGCAGATCGTTTGGCCTTGGGTGCCATTGCGAAGCAAGAATCTGATGCTAAAACGGAAGAGAAGAGAACAAAGAGCACTTTCTCTCAAAACCCTAACAGATGCAAGCGAAGACGAAAGAGAGATTAATGATGACTCTCTCGACGACTGTTGCCATTTATAGGCACGGCGATTCGCAAAGATCACGACACTTGGCTCGATTGACTCGGCATCAAATCATTTCTTGACGCGTGGACATCGCATTTAATACAGCGCGAAGTCCGCACGCCAAAAAGCAGACGTCCCTTTGGCTCCAAAGGGCACGTGGCATGGCACGGATTCGCACCCAACAGCCGTGCCTCTTTAATGGACGCGTCCCTTCAGCACGGCCATGGTTGCGTCCAGAAAGTCGCGTCTTTACTCAAAAAAGATGCGTCTCTCCAAAAGTTTGCGTCCTTCCAATCCAGCCTAACATCGCGTCTGCCTTGCGGAATATCAGTTGCGTCTTTAAAGCAATTCTATCCCTGTGTCTCAAATAAAGCTGGCGTTCAGTCTTTGCTTCTGCAGAACAGTTCAACAGTACACTGGCACAAGCAGACGACCGTCCACTTACGGCTTAAAGTGCACCCATGACAGACTTAAGGCAATCGGGGAGGTCTAGACTGTGCATCTAGACACTCAACACGATCAACTTTGGTGGCTTCAAAGAGTTCTACAGTACACTCACGAAGACCATATTCCAGATAAGATCAAACCCGGAGCATTGATAGTCCAGTCATAAGGGCGAATTCAACTAAAGTCCAAAGTATTTCGAAATCCGTCCCACTTAACTGCGGAATGTCGAAAACTTGGAGGGGGTTCTGTAGGCTGTCTAAAAATCAAGCCATTGAAAAGCAGAATTCCAAGGCGCGAGGGTCCAAACCCGCGTCTCAGCACCAAGGCGCGAGGGTCCAAACCCGCGTCTCAGCATCAAGGCGCGAGGGCCAAAACCCGCGTCTCAGCATCAAGGCGCGAGAGCCGAAACCCGCGTCTCAGTATCAAGGCGCGAGGGTCGAAACCCGTGTCTCAGCATCAAGGCGCGAGGGCCGAAACCCGCATCTCAACAGCTCCAAGGCGCGTGGGTTGACACCCTGTCTCAGTTGTAACCGTCCCGGTTTTAGGGCCAATCACGGCCCACATAACGGGGAAGGTTAGCCCCCATTATGGAGTATTTTTAGGAGGCACGTACGCCCCTGAAACCCCTATAAATAGTCCCGTCGCTATTGAAGAAGGGGGGATTTTCAGTTGGATGATTTTTGGGAGAAAAGAGCTCTGAGAGAAAAGAGAGAAACCCTTCAAAGAACTTGCTGTGTTCAAGTTGCTCTTTGCCTACCTTCTCTTTGAGAGTTTTGGTAGACAGAGTTGTGTTACTCCGTCAACCACCCGAAGAGAAAAGCCCCGGAAGATCTCGACGTTCACCCGGTTAACGGAGAACAAGATTCACTCTCCATCGCCACACGAAGAACCCAGCCTTAAACAAAGGGAGGATTCAAGACTCAACATCCTCCCTCCCTTGTAATCGAAAGACTGGTCTGTTGTAATCTTCTATCCAATCAAAAGAATTTTGCAATTTGATCCCCTCTTTTCCGACGCATACACCCTTCTTGAGATCTCTTTCGTTGAGATTCATGCGTCCATGCTCTGCAAACGCGCCTTTCGCGTTATTTGATGAAATGCGGGCCTATTGACTTCAAAGTCTAAATCTCAAGTACTTCAGATGCGAGTGTGGTAAGCTCTGCATTTGGAGACTTGAAGCGTGTATATGAAGCTCCCGTTTGGTGTTCTTGACTTAGTGCGGTGAACTCTGCGTCTTGAAATCACTTCAGGCAGTTTTAAGACTCGCATCCGCGTCTTTGATATATGCCTCGCATCTCACGTATCAGATGCGAATCTAATATCAGACTGCGTTTGGATCCATATTTTCTATCCCTGCATCCGTGAGATCCGTGGCTGGGATTCATGACTTGAGCCCCACGTTCGTGCTCCTGGCTTCCTGTTTTCTGTCTTTATAGAATTTTAACTCTTGGTTTTTGTTACTTACAAGTTTTGGCCATATCGACTGTGCTGGTTCTAGCGTCTTTGCCGGGTTCATGGGAGAATATTTAGATCGGCTAGCTTGTTCGATTGGCGAGCATTGGGGAAGTCAGAGCTTCTGTCTAAGCGGGAGGAAGATCCGCGCGGTAATTGTCGCACATCAAGGCCTTATTGGACATGATGCACCAGTAATGTCTCTGGTCCTTCCTGATCACAATAAGTATGGCGCATTTGAAGGCCTCGGGAGAGAGGACATCACCAGTATAGTCTCAGATCCTCCCTTCACCAATCTTACTCAAAGAAGTGATAGGGACGAAAAACCCATGCTTATTGGATAACTTTCTGGTGGTAGAGCTTCCCATTAAGTGAAAGATTACGACCCTGTGAAGACCTTCGCACCAGTTGGTCAGGTGGAATCAAAATGCTCCCTTTTATTTTGACATTAAGAAACACCATTGTTCTCAAGAGGAGAGGAAATTGATCCCTGTTCCCGACCACAGTTAAGAGGACAAGCTTCCTGTATCTTCAATATTTCAAGGAGAGAGTGTAGCTTTTTGCTGAGCAAGAGGGATTTCTTTGTACTCCTTTGTTGTAACACTCAATCTTATTATATAAGAGAGCATTTTGTATCACTTTCATATTTTTAAATATCAATAAAAGTGACACTTTTTCTATCTTCTTACATGTCTTGACTTTCCTTTTTTATTGAAATCAGACAGATAGAAGTGATTTCCTTTGATTTGCTAGAAATTTAACATTTTAACTTAGCAAGTCAAAGTTAGAGAAATTCCATTTCAGGAATTTTAAGATTACTGTCAGAGGTGTGATATTAACTTGATAGAAGTGGAATAGTGGATTTGTGGACTTGCCAATCTATGGATGATAATAACAAGTAAAGTTGTCACCCCGCAGAGGATTATGACTGAGTTTTTATCAGAGGTTTAGTATTAACGTAATTAAGACTCAACTGGGGATTGATGGAAACACTGTTAAAGGTATGAGATTAACCTAACATTGATTTTAAGTAGACCTGTCATTCTGTTGATGAGAATAACAAGTAAGACTAGACCCGATGGGGATCTAGGAAAGTTTTTACCGTTAGAGGTATGATATTAACTTAACGGGTTGAATTAATTCTTATCAGAGGTGTGGTATTAACTTGATAAGGATGTGAGCTAGAGGTATGATGGTTAACTTAGCTCCGTAGGAATTTCAGTTTCATTTGAAAAAACTGAAAATACCACTATCATAGGTGTAGTGTTAAACTTGATAGTAGAGGTAATGCTAAAGGTGTAATTTTGAACTTAGTACTAGCTATCTCGACTTCGATACGGAAGTTCGAGGAAAAGTCATTGTCATAGGTGTATTGTTGAACATAACAATGAACTGGATGCTAGAGGAGTGATGTTAAACTTAGCATCACTCATCTCAGCTTCAATATTGAAGCCTGAGGAAAAGTCATTGTCATAGGTATATTTTTGAACTTAACAATGAACTGGTTACTAGAGGTGTGATGTTAAACTTAGCATCGCTCATCTCAACATCAATATAGAAGCCTAAGGAAAAGTGACTATTAAACTTGGCAGCAACTTAATCACTGCCAGGGGTATAGTGTTAAACTTGACAGTAATTTGTCAGAGGTGAAATGTTAACATAACAAGAGTTGATTTGTGATATGAGCAATTTTTTTGGGGGGCTTGTCATTCTATTGACGAGAATTGACAAGTGAGTTTGGAATGTCAGAGGTGAAGTGTTAACTTGACAAGAGTTTGTTTTGTGATATGAGCAATTTTGAGGACCTGTCATTCTATTGATGAGAATTGACAAGTGAAGTTTGGAATATCAGAGGTGTAGTGTTAACTTGACAAGAGTTTGTTTTGCGATATGAGCAATTTTGAGGACTTGTCATTCTATTGACGAGAATTGACAAGTGAATTTGGAATGTCAGAGGTGTAGTGTTAACTTGACAAGAGTTTATTTTGCGATATGAGAAATTTTGAGGACTTGTCATTCTATTGACGAGAACTGACAAGTGATGTTCGTACTCTCTGGGGAGTATTGAAACTTTTCACTGTTAGAGGTGGGATATTAACTTAGCAGTGATTGAGCTTGTGGACTTACCATTCCATGGGAGAGAATTAGTAGGGGATTTTGGTGAAAAACAACATGAATTGTCAGAGGTATAATATTTAACATGACAAACATTGATTCTAAACGGGTCTTATCATCAGAGGTTTAATGTTAACTTGACTGACACACTGGGGATCAAAACAGAGATAGCTTGCCAGAGGTTTATTGTTAACGTGACAAGTCTCTGTTCATTTCGTCAGGAAATGGATACAGGTATTTTTGTGGTCCTACAATTCTGTGGGTAAGAATTGGTAAGAGATTTTAGAGGAGAGGACATGATCAAGTAACTTAAGATTTTTAGCAAATCCTCAGTTGTCAACGGATTTGGTATGCCTTTACCAACTACCGTTTGAGTTGGGCTAGCCATGCTATTTCCCTCAGCATGATGAGTTATCGAGGACTGATTTTGGAGTTAAAAGCCAACATTTTCCTCTATTCTTATCCATTAGAGGCGTCGGATGTTCATAGATAAACTAAAGAAGTGTAACAAGGCTAAAACTAAAGTCTCACAATTTATTTTTTCTTTAATGTTTACATCATGCATCATGATGAAACCAACGTTCGGTCGGCTCGACACTGATCGACCGTGATGTGATCCACTGAAGAAAGAAAGAAGCTTTTCTTTGACGCTCTTCCAAACATCTTGGATATGAAAGTTTGATCAGAGGTGTAATATTAACCAGATCATAGGGAGAATCTTGTCGGGTTCATAGGCGAACTAGGGAAGACTAACAATGCTAAAATTAAAGTTTCGCATTTTGTTTCTTCTTTGATGTTTACGTCATGCATCATGATGTAACCAACGTTCAATCGGCTCGACGCGGATCGACCGTGATGTGACCCAGTGAAGGAAGAAAGAAGCTTTTCTTTGGCGCTCTTCCAAACAACTTGGATCTGGCTATTTTGATCAGTGGTGTAATGTTAACCTCATCAGGGGAAGAATCCTATCAAGGATAGTACTTCTTTAAGAATCTTCTATTGATAGGCATCATGAGTGTATTACCGTCTGGGGTTATAAGGCAGTATGCTCCACTTGAGTAGACCGACTCCACTGCAAATGGTCTTTCCCATTTGGGTTAGAATTTTCCTTTAGTCTTATGTGTCATCACCATGGGTCTTCTGACAGTTAAGACAAGGTTGCTTTTTTTGAAAGTCCGCTCCTTGACTTTCTTGTTGAAAGCTTTGGTAATTCAAGCTTGATAGAGCTTGTTTGCTATTGAGCTTGCAGACATTTATCGTCTAAAGCCTTCGGCTCCTGGAGTCGCAGTCATTGCTTCTCTTCATTTGTCATCTCTGTTGTCAATGCGACACGTAGAGATAGGATCTGGATCTCAAGTAGAAGTACGGTTTCACACCTGTATACCAAAGAGAACGGTGTAGCTTTCGTCAGGGTCCTCATTGTCGTGCGATAAGCCCATAAGCATTCACCTAACTTATCATCCTAGTCGCGTTGGCTCTTCGAGACGAATTTCTTAAGAAGTTTTCCAATTGTCTTATTGAAAGCTTCTGCAAGGCCGATAGCAGCTGGATAGTATACCATCGAGAACACACTCTGGATCTTGAACTTGTCGCAAAATCTCTGAAAGGCTTGGCTGATGAACTGAGGCCCATTATCATGGACAATTCATCGTGACATGCCAAAGAGATAGACCACATGATGTTTAATGAACTTGATCATATTAGAAGTCTTTACCTTTCTCAAAGGGATAACTTCAACCTATTAAGAGAAGTAATCGGTTATGGCTAAAATAAACTGATGTCCTTTGGATGAAGGTGGGCTGTAGGATCAACCGCATCCATTCCCCACATTTGAAATGGCCAAGAAGAAGTTATAGGGCGAAGATGTCCCGGTACATGGTGAATGAAGTCACTATGGATCTGACAAGCGTGGCATCACTTAGCATAAGCGATGGCATTAGCGATCATCTTTGGCCAATATATCTGAGTCTTCGGAGTCGATCTCTAAGTTTTAGACCAGGTTGGTGAGTTCCACACATGCCATCATGAGCCTCTTTGAGTATTTCCTATGCCTCTTTATATGACAGACAACAGAGGAGGATTCCATCATGCGATCGACAATACCGTGTTCTTGTAATCTCATTGTAGTAGAATTTATGGGTTTTCCTTCTAATGACAGCCGCCTCTTTAGGGTCATCAGGCAAAATGCCGTACAATGCGTAGTCGATATACGGGAATCACCAATCCCTGAGCTCTTGACCTGTTGAAGTTTCTAAAGCTTCTTTGAGTTGAAGATCTCTTGTCAGCTTTTGGTGGTCTTCAAAAGCGAATCTTGGACAATACAAGTCATGGCTGTATACAAGTATTTTCTCTACTGCTCCGGGTAGAAGAGCCAAGAAAGTAGCGAGAGATGTCAGTACATCTGCATGCACATTGGTGAGGTACATGGTCGATTTAGAAGTTTCTGAACCTCTCTGCCATGTAAACAGTTGCGTCATGATAGGGTACTAAGTCTTCATGTCTGACCTCGTAGTCCCCGCGAACTTGATTAACGATGAGCTTTGAGTCACGGTATGCTTTGAGATTTTTAACGCCAATCTCATCGGCGATTTCCATCCTGATCAAGAGAGCATTGTATTCCGCTATATTGTTGAAACATGGTTAAGTTAATGAGAATGCACGAGGAATTACGTAGTTCTATGGGGAGATAAGTACTACCCCCGCTGCTGCTATGATATTTCCTCACGGGCCCGTTCTCAATGTGCCGTCAAAGAAGAGTTGCCACACCTGTCTTTCGAAAGATGTCTGGGCCAAGCAAACTTCAGTGACAACATCTGGGAGATCTTCATATTGTTTGATTGCCCTCGGATCTGGATGATCAGCCAGAAAATCTGCCACTGCCTGTCCCTTCACAGCTTTTTGTTGTAGGAATTGCATCTCATATTGGGAGAGCAACATAGACCATTTGCCAATCGACCATTCAGTGATGATGGCAATCTTAAAGAATTGACTTTTGATATGACATATATGGTTTGGCCCACTAAGTAGTGTCGCATTTTCTGGATGGCAAATACCAATGCCAAGTATTCTTTTTCGATCAGACTGTACCAATGTTTGGCTCCGATCATAGTTCTACTCAAGTAGTAGATTGCCTGCTCATGCCTTTGATTATTATTCTGGGCTAGTAGAGCTCCTAAAGAATGATCCATCACTCGTACGTATATCAGGAAAGATTTTCCTGACACTGGAGCTGTAAAGACAGGTGGATGCGTGAGGTACCGCCTGATTTCCTCAAGCGCTTATTGGCACGCATCATCCCAAATGAATGAAACACCCTTCTTCATCAATTTGGTGAAGGGTTGGCATCGTCCTGAGAGATTTGAGATAAACCTCCGTATATACGACAGCCACCCTTACAATCCTCTAAGCTCTCTAAGACTTTTTGAAGGTTGCATCTCCTGGACAGTGCGGACTTTCTCTGGGTCGAGAAAGATTCCTTTGGATGTAACAACAAATCTTAGGAATTTACCGCTGGCTACCCCTAGGAAAGATTTGGTGGATTCATCTTCAATTGATGTGCCCGTATGACGTCAAATACTGTCTTCAGATCTGCTATATGATTACCTTTGACACGGCTTTTTAATTCAATATCGTCAACGTAGCATTCTACTATTTTGCGTATATGCTGATGGAAAATCGCATTCATAGCCCTCTGGTATGTTGCCCCCGCATTCTTCAATCCGAGAGGTATGACAGTATAACAATATACCCCCAATGGTGTCCTTAAAGATGTATGCTTCTCGTCATCAGGGTACATTTTAATTTAATTGTATCTCGAGAATCCATCCATGAAAGACATTCGTTCGAACCCATACGTGTTGTCAGTCATGACATCCGTGATTGGAAGGGGGAACTCATCTTTAGGACATGCCTTATTTAGATTACAAAATTCAATACAAACCCAGATCTTCCCATTCTTCTTGGTGATAGGAACGATATTGGCTTCCGAATCAGGGTGTTGTTCCTCCCTGATAAAACCGGAGTCTATAAGCTTCTTGACTTCCGATTACATTGCTTCCATTATCTTCGGGCGGAACCATCGCTGTTGTTGTTGATGACGCTTCGCATCTGGATTGATGTTGAGACGATGCATAACCACTTGAGGATCAAGCCCAAGCATATCCTCTTAGTTCTAAGCGAAAACATCTATAGAATCTCGCACAAGAGATATTAGATCTTCTTTCTCAGGGGGTGATAAGCTTTCCGCTATAAAGATGGGCTTAGGATTAGCCTCATTTTCCAAATTGATCTGGGTAATCTTATCCTCCTAGGTGATTCACGTTGTTCAAAGCGTATATCCCATAGAGTGTTTAGGTGTTTGATCTAAGGATCTGTATCCGACTGGGTCATTTCTTCATCTCCATCTTCCGGGTGGCATGTTGAAACCATGTTTACCGAAAGTTCTTTGAAGTTGTTGTCGACACTGACATCTGACTCTCATGATGACGTGCCTGATGAGTGATTATGGTATAATGACTCTTCAGACTCAGAGGCTGACGGGATTAGAGTTGACACATATCCCAAACCCCGCGAGTTCGATGATAATAATCAGGGGCTTTCCCTTTTGGAACGAAGGATCGCAACAGTATTCTTTTTCCTTTGCCAAAGTTCAAGCCAGTACCATTTGTTAGGCATACCCTATATTCTCCATCATTCTGAGTACATTTGGCTCATAATGAAATAATAGAGGAGGCTCATTCTCACTTTCTGAGTCTTCGCGAGTCGTTGATTTAGGCTCGATTCTTCTGAAGAGGATCGGTTTTTGGCTTTTGCGTCTTGCTGGGAACTTGAATAAAGATCCTTGCACTTCATTGACACCATGATATACCCTGAAAGATGACCTCGCCGGTATATGCAATGATGTTAAGGTATCTATTGCCGACCAGGGGTCATCACCTACATCGGTACTAGTATCTGATGGCACAGAATCAAAAGCAAACACAAAAAGATAAGCTAAATCTAATTCTTTATTAATATACCACTCGCCTATATCCTTGGTGGTGTTATTGTCATCGAGCCTATTAATGCTCGTTACAAGTGGATTCAGCTCCAAAAGACATTCTTCCTCTGCCTCTGGTTCAATGTCAGCTTCATTACCAGAGTTTGGTCCCTCTGGCTGGGGATTCTCATTCATCTTCAGAGAATCTTGGTATAGGAGGGAGTACGTGAAGTAGTTCTCTACCCCTTGAACGGATGCCTTTCGGCTATCAACATTCAGACTTTTCCATCTCGTCAATATACTTCATGATTTAATGGAGAGTAGAAGGGACGACGGAGTTGCGATGAATCCACGGTCATCCCAGCCGCAAATTGTATGAAGTGTCGACGTCAATTACATTACATCACATCAGATCTTAGGTCCCCAATCTGACATTTGAGTTTAATCTTCCCAATTGGGTGTGTACCATTGGCCTTTAACCATAAATGGTGGTTTGGATGGCGCTCAATCGGTGAGTGGGGATCCCTAAGTGTTGCATGACTCGACGGGGCATAATGCTCAACGCTGATCCTAGATCTACCTGAATGTGGCTCACTTCAGATGATCCAATATACCATGTAAAGTACAGAGGCCTATCATGTTTTTCCTTAACTTGCATGTCGTCTGGCATGAAGGTGATGACAGGGGGCATGTTGAGAGGCGTGGAGGCAGTCTTCTTCTCTTCCTCCTGTGGTTCAGCCAGAATCCGGGCCATGAAGACCTCAGCATCAACTAAAGCTTCTCTCAAAGCTTCTTTGGTTGACTTTGACAGTCTCAGGAGCTCGTAAAGGGTGATCCTGGCCGGGATGTTGGCTAGTTGAGCCAGGACATCGAAGCTGTAAGGTGCTGAAGTTCTTTCTGCTTTGTCCTCGGGAGGGCCTTGGCATACCGAATCCCCTTTTGTTTCTCCACGGGTTGCTTCATGGATTGCTTGGTCGGTTCAAGGGTAGGTTACGTAGATTTGCCACCATCTCGTCGTAGTTCTTCAAAACGGCTGACCCGAACGAGTTTCACCACGAGCGGTGCATTCAGCTCTGCGGCAAGGACGATTGTCTCCTCCTCCGAGTCAGTTATGTTGGCCCAAGGTTACAATCACCCGTTTTATTGAGTTTTGATGATTCCAAAACATATATAGTTATTTGTACTAATCATGTTTATTGTTAAGTGTGTTTCAGGGTTCTAAAGATTCATGGAGTTTTCTTCCCTAAAGGAAGGTAGTTTGACTCAAGTCGGTTCATTTCGGGTTCAAGAATCAAGCTTTGCAAGATCATATGGAGAATCCCACTTGAAGACTTTGTAGTCACCTAGAACCTATGTAAGAATTAGTTTGTTAAAGTTTGAGGTTGTGAAAATTGGCTCAACACACACACACCTTTCAAAATATAGTTTTTTATTTTGGTATTTGTTTTTAGTTCATGCCTTGATAAATATACATGACTCAATTTTTACAAAATTTTATATCATGTTTATATCATGTATATCTATATTTCCAGCATGATACTTAGCCATATATCCCTACAAAATAATTTTGAAAATTTTCCCGAGTCCAGAAAATTCCCATTTCATAAACTGTTTCAGGCCTGGCGGTCGACCGGCTCTATTCCAGGCCAGGCCGGTCGACCGAGACCTGTGTCCAGGACGTACACGTTTGTGCACGTCTGTCGGTCAACCGACCTAAAACAACTTGCTCTCTGTTTTTTATCGGTCGACCGAGCCCAACGGCTATATGCCAAATGGGCTACCGTGTCGACCGGGCCGGGTCGACCGATAGCCTGCCTGGAGCCCCAATGGCTCTTTACTCTTTGGTGATTTTCTGAAAAACTGTTTTTGTTACTTTTTGTTTGGCAGAGTTTTCTGATCTTTGGGACTAATTTTGGACCATATAAACTTAATTAAATCATGTTTTAATCCCCTCCTCTCCCTATAAATAGAGAGGGTTGGTCTCTTGCAAAAACACCAAGAAAATCCCTAGTTTACAATTTTCCAAAAGAAAGAAAAAGTTTCAAAGCTCTCAATTCTCCATACTTTCTTGGCCATTGTTTTCAGTTGTATTTGCAAGCACTTTACATTTACAACTGAGTTTGTTTTTCTCACTATACTTCTAGAGCCAAAAATCCCATCCTCATTCTATAAGGAAGTTGTAAAGAGAAAGTTTGTAAGAAGTTTGTGATCCTTTTGGTGATCACTTGGCTACTTGTTCCTTCTTCTTGTTCTTGTTGAGATACCTCTTCGGTAGAGGTTTGTAAGTGGTGGAGTTCGGTACTCCGGTCTTTGGTAGACTTGTAAAGTCCTCGGTGGATAGTGGAAACCCTTCATGGCGGTGAAGGCGGGGATTAGAGAGCGTTGGCTCGAACCTCGAAACAAATACTTTGTGTTGCGATTGCTTTTGTTCTTGCTCTCTATTGCTCTTTATTTTTAGTTTGTGTTATTGCTTTCATTTCTTGTGATATATCTTGTGTGCACTTCATTATTGCTTCCATTCATTTCTTGCTACTTGTCGATCAATTCTCATACAATAAGATTGCAATACGCACCTCTAACTCTTATCTAGAGGAATCATGAGGAAGGAGTTCAGAACCCTTCACAGGGCATCCGGCTTCTAGTCTTGTTTTGAGAGATCGTTGCATCAATCATTCATACATGTTTTAAAAGATTGTTAGATTAGCATTTACACCTATTCACCCCCCTCTAGGTGTTTTCAGTTGGTATCAGAGCTTTGGTCTCTAGGCTCTTGGCTTAACAACCTTTAGAGAGATCCACTTTTTGCTAATCATTTCATCCATTTTTTCATACACTTTCACTTAGTAAAAATGGCCGATGGAATTAAGACCCCCCAAGTTTGATGGCCTTAACTTTCCTATATGGAAGGTTAAGATGACCGTTTTCTTGCAATCCCTAGGAAGCCGGGTTGCAAAGGCGGTGACCAAACATTTAGTGCACCCACCGGTGATGAGTCCAATTGGTCCGAAATTGAGACCAAAGAATTTGATGCTACTCTAGGCACACTATGCATTACTCCAAGCACTTAATGATGATGATATTTCTAGAGTAATTCATTGCAAATCCGCACATAAAATTTGGACTCACTTGCTTGTTCCTCATGAGGGAACCTCACAAGTGAAGAGGGCTAAAATAGATCTTCTTCGTTCCCAATATGAGAATTTCTCTATGCATGATGATGAAACCATAGATGATATGTTTACAGATTTACAAAGATCACTAACGGACTTTCTTCTCTAGGTGATGCTATTGACAACGACCAAAGAATAAGGAAGATCATCCGGGCTCTTCCTCCTTCTTGGGAAGTCAAAGCTATTACCTTGAAGGAACTCAATGACAAGGAGGAGATGGAGCTTATAGGTCTCATTGGGAACCTCAAAATCCATGAGATGGAGAGAAAGGCAAGAGAAGAAATGGCTCCCTCTCAAAAAGAAAGCTATTGCCTTTAAGAGTCAATCCTCATACTCCGACGAAGACGATGAGGAAGAAGATGATGAGGAGCTCTCACTTCTTGTAAAGAACGTTCGGAGGATGTATAATAAGGCAAAGTTCCAAAATAGGAGGAGATGGCAAGGCAAAGAAGAGAAGAAAATGATTTGCTTCAATTGCCAAAGACCGGGTCATATTGTTGCGGAATGCCCGGATAAAGTCAAGTCCTCCACCTCCAAGAAGCCTTACAAGAAGAAAGTATTGAAGGCTACATGGGATTCCGAAAGCGAATCCGAGGAGG
>JAVJIF010027103.1:0-72973 GCA_038442645.1 Agave tequilana
CCCCTCAATTTATGCTCATCTATCAATTACAAGATATCAACATATCAACATGTTATATGATAAAGACATTGCATATGAGCATGAACAAACTAATAATAAATACCAATAAATACTCAATAAATATTTCTCTCCCTTTTTGTCATGCATCAAAAAAGGTAAGCAAAACAACAAAAAAATTTAAAACAAATATAAAATTTCAACAGTAGGAAAAACTCATGAATCTATAATATAAACATTTAGTTTACCACAAATGAAAGAAAATCTATTGAAATCAAGTGGCTTAGTTAAAATATCTGCTATTTGAAAATCAGTTGAAATATAATCAATTTCAATCTCTCCTTTCTCATAGTGATCTCTAAGAAAGTGATATCGAATTTCTATGTATTTTTTCTTATTATGCTGATTTGCATTTTAGTCAAATGAATAATACTAGTATTATCACATATATGATCATAATGCAAATCAAAGTCAAGGAGAATTTGTTTCGTCCAAAGGACTTGTGCACAACAAGCTCCGGCAGCAACATACTCCGCCTCGACGTTTGAGAGGGCTGCAGAATTTTATTTCTTATAAGACCATGAAACAAGACAATTTCCTAGAAATTGACAAGTTCCACTTATACTCTTCCTATCCATTCTACAACCGGCATAGTCAGCATCCGAATAACTCGTCATTGAAAATTATTCAGTTTTCAGATAGCACAAGCCCATTCCAATAGTGCCCTTAATATATTTAATAATGTGTTTTACCGCAATCAAATGAGACTCTTTAGGACAAGATTGAAATCTAGTACATAGACACACACTAAACATAATATCCAGCCCGCTAGCCGTTAAATAAAGTAAACTACCAATCATACTTTTATAAAGTTTAATGTCTACATTTATACCTTGTTCCTCCTTGTCAAGTTTTATTGTGGTAGCCATGGGTGTTTTGCTTGACTTTGCACCTTCAAGCGTAAATTTCTTGATGAGTTTCCCTTGTATACTTGGTTTGATTTATAAAAAACTCAGCACTCCTTTGCTTCATTTGAAGTTCAAGGAAGTAGTTTAGCTCACCCATCATAGACATCTCAAACTCATTCTTCATGCATGATTCAAAATCTTTACATAACTTTTCATTAGTAGATCCAAATATAATATCATCGGTATAAATTTGAACAATTAGAATATCACTATCTACATGCTTTGTAAATAAAGTGGTATCTTCTTTACCTTTTACAAAACCATTTGAAATAAGAAAAATTAAAAGTCTTTCATACCAAGCTTTGGAGCTTATTTCAAACCATATAGAATTTTGTCTAATTTGAAAACAAAATCCGGATGTATATGATCAACAAACCCGGGGAGTTATTCAACATACACTTCCTCTCCAATAAAATCATTTAAAAATACATTTTTGATATCCATTTGAAAAGGTTTGAAATCTTTAAAAGAAGTAAAAGCAAGTGTAATCTGTATGACTTCAAGTCGTGCTACGAGTGCAAAGGTTTTCTTAAAATCAATACGTTCGATTTGGGTGTAACCTTGAGTCACTAACCTAACTTTATTCCTAACAACATTACCTTACTCATCTAACTTGTTCCTAAAAAAATCTATTTAGTATCAATGGTTGGTCTATCATAAGGTCTAGGGACAAGATGCCAAACTTAATTGCGCTCAAATTGATTGAGCTTTTTTTGCATTGCAAGTAGGGGTGAGCAGAGTTCGGTATAACCGAAATAACCGACCAAAACCGAAACTTGAACCCGAACCGAACCGAACCGTTCTAGTTCGGTTCGGTTTCGGTTTTGTGTTTCAAAAACCGAACTCAACCGAACCGAACCGAATCTCTCACCCTATATATCACCCTACCCAAATTCATTTAATGAATCATATAGTTCATAACAAAAACTGATAAAAATTTATCTCATTACTTCTAACAATACCATCTTTTTTATGTTGAATATGTGAAAGTTATGTTAAGTACAACATCACAATTAAGAATATATTTATATTAATATAGTTCTTTTTTTTCATTCTTGCCATTAAAAGTTAGTAATAATTATGTGAGTTTTGATATAAGAGCCCAAATATAGCGTAAGAATATGAAATTTTTAATTCACATTAAGGTTAGGGTCTTTTTCTTATTTCTAATTTGGGTATTGAATATTTGAGATTAGAATATTAAAGGATGATAATATAATGGTGATTAAAAAATGTAAGAAATGATGGAAAAATATTGACCTAACCGAAAAAACCGAACCGAATTGAGTCGGTTCGGTTCGGTTCGGTTGCTAAGTCTAATCGGTTCGGCTCGGTTTTGCAAAAATTAGCAAAAACCGAACCGAACCGACCGATGCTCACCCCTAATTGCAAGTAACAAATATGAGTCGCTCTCGGCTTCAAGGATGTTTTTTGATTCTATATGAAAATAAAAGCAAAATAGCCACAAAAATCATGGAGTTTGGAGCGAGTAGTTACCCCTTTGATACATCACCTATGATGAGTTCCTTGGGATGACTTGTAGCATATCTCTAATCCTTTGAAAGTGGTTGTATTGGTGCCACTTCAACCTCTTGAATTTCACCTTGTTCATCAAGTTTTTGCTTATCTTTTTTGATGGGTGAGTCCTTCAAGATTATTTTCTCCATGTCTTCACCTAAAGAAACAATTTCTACAATATTCTTAACAAAAGCATTAGATTCTTCAAACTTAACCTGCATAGATTGTTCAATAGTAAAATTGATTTATTGAAAATTCTATAAGCCTTATTAGTGTTAGAATAACCAACAAAAATAGCTTCAAAAGCTTTTGCATCAAATTTTTGTAAGTTATCTTTAGTATTTAAAACAAAATATTTACATCCAAAAACTCTAAAGTAAGAAACATTAGGCTTTCTCAAATGGTAAATTTCAATGAAGTTTTGGCAGTATTTTTATAAAAATAAATTCTATTTGAGATGTAACATAAAGTATTTACGGCTTCGGCCCATAAATATTAAGGGAGTCTGTATTCACTAATCATTGTCCTAACCATTTCTTGAAGAGTACGATTCTTCCTTTCAATGGCTCCATTTTTTTTGTGGAGTTTTAGGACAAGATAATTCATATTTAATTCCATTTTCTTCACAATAATTGATAAAAGAATGATTAATGAATTCATCACCTCTATCATTCCTTATGCGTAAAATTGAAAATCCTTTTTCTTTCTTAACTCTTTTTCTAAAAATACAGAAATACGAAAAAGTTTCATCTTTGTGTTCCAAAAAGAAAACCCATGGAAAACGAGAAAAATCATCAACCAAAACAAAAACAAAACAGTTTCCATTTAAACTTTTGATTTTCGTAGGACCAAACAAATCCATGTGGATTAACTCTAATGGTCTAGATGTCATGATATCCTTGATTGGTTTAAAAGAGGACTTGGTTTGTTTTCCAACTTGGCACGCATCACAAACGCGATCCTTTTCAAACTTTAAGAAAGGAATACCCTTCACCGATTTCTTAGAATTAATTCTAGATAGATGATCAAAAGAGGCATGACCTAATCTTTTATGTCATAACCAAGAATCTTCATTGAAAACATTTAAGCATATAGTATTGCAATTTAAATTTAACATATCAATAATATATACATTATTTTCACGAAATTCGGAAAGAATGCAAGCATTGATTTTATTATCTAAAACATTGCAAGACAAATCATCAAAAATAACTTTAAAACTTCTATCACAAAATTGACTAATACTCAAGAGGTTATGCTGGAGATCATCAACTAAAATAACATTTTCAATCAATGGAGATGAGCCAATTTTAATGTTACCTATACAGATAATGTTACCCTTTGAGTCATTCCGAAGGTGACGATGCTACCTTCATGATACCTTAATAGGGTTATAAAATTACTGATATCCAAAATCATGTGCCTTGAGCAATCGCTATCAAGATACCATCGCTCTCTACTACGTCTTGGAGGTTTGGTGTGTACCTACATCAAATAATGAAGTTGTTGGTATTGCTACCTATATTTTCTTGGTCCTAGACATTATGACCCGAATATGATTATTAGAAGTATTTATACGATCAAATAAATTTAGCTAAGTGACCCTTTCAGCCATAATAAGTGCAAGAATAAACTCTATCACATACAAAAACATGATGTATATGATGAGCATGTGAAACATGAACATGCTTAGTGTTTGTGGCATGTTTATGAGTATGAATGTGTTGTGATTTAAACGTGTGAGCATGTGTATGTTTCTTTGAAGGATTTTTCTTAGAAAACATGGCATCTAATCTAGCCTTATCAAACCCACAATTCTTTAAAACATTTCTCAAAGTGTTGATTTTAGTTTTTAAAATAGAAATTTTATTTTCATCAATCATGAAAAAATTTGCTTTACATGAATTCTTGTATGCATCAAAATCTTTTTGTATAGATAAGAGAGTGAAAGATAAAGCATCTTTTTCTTTAGAAAGAATGATAATTTTATTTTGAAGATTTTCATTTTCTTTTTCGTTTTTAGGTATTTCTTCTTAAGAAAATCATAATTATTCGAAAGTTCTTCAAATGTCTCACCTAATTCATCCGTAGTTAATTCACAATCATCAAGGGATGGTTCATATGTTACCTTAGATGTGTTATCATTTGCTATGAAACATACATTTGTGGTGTCCATCTCCTCTTCGGATTCACTTTTCGAATCTCATGTAGCTTTGAGAGCTTTCTTCTTATATGGCTTTTTCGAGTTAGAAGGCTTGTTTGAGGAAGATTGTAACGTCCCGATCCGGAGGGTACGGGGACATCACTGCAACGTATATACGTAGGTCAGAAATACCCTCACGTATATACGCTAAGCATCAGTACAGGCAAGAATCAGAGTACGGAAGCGAGTGGTGCATTATACATTCCAACATATGAGTACAATTACAAAGTTATCACCAGAGGTGATAAATATTACAATAATATTACATCACCTGATAGGCGCAATTGCGAGAATACAAAGAGACGTACATATATAAATAGTACAAAAGGGCGCTCACGAGATAACTGGAGAAGCCGCGAGCCAACAAGGGGGAGCAAGGATGGGACTGGAGCTACAGTTGATCTGTCTGCTCCACAGAAGTAAGCTTGGTCCTCAGCAAGATGGTCCCCTTCGGTCCAAGCTCCAGGACCTGGACATGAGGATCCAGAGGAGTCAGAACTCCCCAGGCGAGTGGTGAGACGAAAGCCAGATGGCGTGCAAGGATAAGCACATGTGTATCGATAAAACCGAATCATAAGCATGCATTGAAAACCGTGTCGTGAGCATAAGCATACAGAAGCAAGTAGATACATAACAAGTGATATCAAGCAGAGAATACTCATGGTATGATAAGATAAGGGAAAGTAACGAGACGAGAAATAAAGTAGATAGGACAACACCAGATATCTCCTAAACTAACATAAACCGATAAAAACCGATAAAACCGAATAAAACCGATTACGAGCAAAACTATTGTACAAGCTTAGGTCGCGCCCCATGAGATTAGTACCTCGAAGGAATAATCCAAATAAGGAAACCCTCATCTATATACCTTTATCCCATGTCACCATAATCCAAGCACGTACAACCCGAGTTACAAAACGGTACAGCAAATTGTATATTAGCATCTTATTATAATTAGGGCCGTCTAAGTTGCAGGTTTCAGTATGCGTCCCATTCCACATACTTCCACTTACAACTTATAGAGCAAGTTATTTGGAAACTGATAAGGTTCGATGAATCATGTTTCGGATGGGCCCCGTACATGCCCGGGACAACGGTTCAGGAGTATCCGGTGCTGAGTCGGAACGTACCGCTAGGTACCGGGACTTATTTACGCCCGAACAGGAATAGAGTATCGCAGATCCCATAGAAATAGGCCTAGGGCGTGTGCATACCCGGCAGGAGTAATCAGGAGTAGGGGTGCCAGCACACCCCACGGAATCCCTGGTGGCCGCCAGGTGATCCCTCAAGTATTTGGCCACGCGCGGCTCGATAAGACCACCATAAACATGATTAATCAGGGCCCATCAGTTTCCCCCAAACCGGGTGCAAGTTGTCTTATTAGAATTTAATATGTGATTATCAATTTACGGGAATAGCAGGTACAAGACATGATCAGGAGTTCAGGAGTACATGAGTACTATAGATTCAGGTCACTGTATATAATACAGGATAACAAGTATAATATTCAAGTCACTGCATGTAATGCAGGATAACAAGTATAGTATTCCCGTAAATGAGATAATCACAGGTCAAGTATATCATGCTGGGTGTTAAGTGATAGCATGACAGGAGGATGATATTAGACAGGTAACCAGTCATGTCAAGAGATTGATATTAGTCCGGTGGCAAGTCATGTCAAGTGTTAACATATCAGGTAATTACATGGCATGTGATAAAGTAGTAGCTGAGCACAACCAAGCGGAGCTGAGCAAGCTGGTAGTACAGACAGCAACCAGTATTTAACACTGGAGTGTCTGGCGAGGTTACCGGGACGACTCGGCTGAAGTGCGAGCGGGAAATCCGGCAACAACTCGCCTAGACGAGTCTAGTGGTAAAGCGCTGAACGCTGATCATGATAACCAGGCGGAGCTGAACAAGCTGGAGGCACAGGCAGCGAACAGAGTTTAGACACTAATGCGTTCTGCGAGGTTACCGGGACACTCGGATCAAGATACGAGTGGAGAATCCGGCAGCAACTCGCCTAAACGAATCTAGTGAATAAAGCACTGAGCGCTAAGTATGCTCACCAGACGGAGCTGAGAAACCTGACGATCCCAATCACGCCTCTTTCGAGATAGTGAGGGACCGGAGGCTGAAGGGTCGGTCACGCATGGTATAAAGCAGTAAAATACATCACAGGCATGGTATGTGTACAAGAATGAAACTACCCTAGTACAAGCATTCGTCACAGAGCAATACATGTCCAGTCATTGGCACTCGGCCATACACCAATACAGGGACTCAGCCCAATACGAAATACATATGGAATAAAATACATGGAGGCGAGAGCGAGAACACTCGCCTAAATCACCAGATATGCCGAAGGGTCCGAAATCCACTGAACTCGGGACGCGCCATAATTATGGAAGGAAAGAGTGTACAGGGAGACGCGGTTTGAGGAAGTGAGACGCGGGGGTTCGTGTCGCAGGAATGGCAGACGCCGGAATAGCAAACGCGGAAATCACAGACGCGAGGATCGCGTCGCGAGAATAGCAGACGCGGGAATCACAGACGCGGGAAATAGCAGACGCGGGAATCACGTTGCGTAGGAGCCACAAACGCGGGGTTCGAGACCCGCTGTAACGCCCCGATTCCGTAGATACGGGGACGTCACTGCGACGTATATACGTAGGTCAGGAAAGGCCCCCACGTATATACGCTAAGCAAAAGTACAACAAGAAATGATCAGAGTGCAACGCAAAACATGGTATACACACATATATGCCAACATAAAGTACAATACAAGTCATCACAGTATATGATAAACAATACATAGTCCATATGTCTTTTATCATACAAGTCCAAAAGAAAAAGGTACAGCAGAAATACAAAAAGGCTCACGAGTAGGATGGAGATCCCGTGAGTCAAAGGAAGTCAGGCACAAGGAGCTGAAGCTAGAATGCCTGCTCGCAAGGAGAGCTCGAGCTACGGTGGACAACTCCACTCCGATCTAGCTACAGAACCTGAATGTGCAAATCCACGGGGTCAAGACATATAGTAATAGATGAACTGCATGCCAAATGGCTAAGATACATGAGTAAGGTTAAAACACGAGTATGGAATATAAAAACGGTATGATGTAATAATCATGAAACGGGAAATCCAAGGTAATGCTAACTACGAGCAAAAGTGATTGTATATGCTTAGGTTACGGTCCTATGAGACTAGTACGTCGAAGGAATAATCCAAACAAGGAAACCCTCATAAATATACCCTTGTCTCATACTACCGCAATCCCGAGCATATAGAATCAGAATTGCAAATCATGCGATAACCATAACGTGAATACCAAACAAGAAAGACATAAGTCAACAATCCGGAATCATCACTGGAATCCTGACAGGGAATCATAACAAGAAATATATAATAGGCATGACAGGAGGACATAACATGTATCGTAACAGTAATCAGGGCGAGCAATCTGGTTGCATGGTTTCGGATTACGACTCCATGAGACTAGTACATCGAAGGAATAATCCAAACAAGGAAACCCTCATAAATATACCCTTGTCTCATATTATCGTAATCCAAGCGCATACTATGAAGTAACATGAACACTTATTATTATTATTACTCGCCTAACTCATATATCTAGGCATGTGTCTCGGTATCGATCCCAACTCACATACATCCATATATAAGCTATTCGAGGTTTGTTACCGGAAGTAGATGGAAAACTGATATCTCTTCTTATAGAGGTACGTGGAAGCAATCATGTAACATATTCCCAAGCTATAAGCGAGATGTTTATCTCCACTTATAGAGGTACGTAATCAGGTAACATATTCCCAAGCTATAAGCAAGATGTCTATCTCCACTTATAGAGGTACGTAATCAGGTAACATATTCCCAAGCTATAAGCAAGATATCATTCCGGCATCCATCACTTCCTCCCATACCCATACATGTTGTAGTTTATTAAAGATTATCAGTTTACGGGAATAACAGGAATACGTCATGATCAGGAATCAGGAGTACATAAGTATATATAGTCAGGTCACTGCATATAAAGCAGGAATACAGGTCACTGCATATAAAGCAGGAATACAGGTCACTGATCATGATACAGTATAACAGGTCAAGGTTCCCGTAAAGATGACAATCACAAGTCAAGTACATCATGCTTGGTTTAGGTGATAGCATGACAAGGTGGTGATGTATAGCAAGCAATAAAACATGACAATAAATGTATAAAGGGCCGGGTCAATCATGACATAACAATAGGGTCTCACAAGGGGGGTAGCATGCCAGTGGGTCAAGTAGTCACATACTTTGTGTTGTGTGACATACATGTGTTAAAAGTAGATAACTAACAAAGGTGGGTTAAGGCAAGGCAAGTGGGGACACAATCCATAACTTAGGGTTCAACGACCTCGAAGGGTCTGCCACGCATGTTATAAAATAGGGAAGTAATAATACCACGGCAATGTACAAGTATAGAAATAAGACAAGTAATAGCATGGGCATACATAAACATGACAAGATGAGTGACTAGAGTGATATACTACCAGAAATAGGTTATTAGGTACAAGGTTCAATCACATGACCCAAACATAAGATTCATCGTGAAACATATTATACAATACAAGCATGAAGCATGAGACAAGACTAAAACGGCACATATGCATCAATCAACAAGTCCTAACATGGGGATACATGATAACAATTTATGGAGTGTAGGTGGTGTAACCAACGGAGTTTTTATGATAACTTTCATCCTACGTATAGGAATAGAACGAGGAAAGATTTATTAGAAACTAGACTCCACTACCTTTCCAATGACCTATTACATGATAGGTTTTGATTAACCAAACTGCTCCAGAAATTCAAAAACCTATCAGCTGTGCTGAATTCTGCAGCCTGACAGTTTTGACCAACCTTCAATGTTTCAGTCATAGCTTAAGTTACAAGTATCTGATGATGACATGGTATGAACCGTTGGAAAGTAGACTTGATTAGCTTTCTAACGGTATATTACATGACCTATTCCTTATTGAATATCCTTACGAAAGAAACCCCGAGATTCTGGTTTCAGTGCATGTTAGTCGACTGCAGTAGGTGGGTTAGTCGACTAATAGGGAGGACTAGTCGACTAGGGGTATTCAGGAGTCGACTAATGGTGATTTCCAGAGAGTTGATCAGTCGACTAATAGTGAGGACAAGTCGACTAATACTGTGTTTTCCAGAAAAACTAAGTTTTAGCTAAGAGTTCTAGTCGACTAGGTAATTGGTCAAGTCGACTAATCGAGGGGAAAAACAGTGCACAGGACAGAAATTCTAGAAGTGTGTTTGATGTCTATATTCATGGTTTTAGGTCACCTAAGTGTGCAATAGGGGTAGATGCAAGTACTCTAGGGCTAATACAAGTCTTGGTGAGTGGAACACTCACTTGGAAAGGTTGTATGGGAGTTTTAGATGGCCTAAAAATAGGATTTTTATGTCATAATTATACAAGGATCTCTACCCTAAGCATATGGAGTGTAAATTAGGTCTTGGTGAGTAAATATACTCACTTGGATGGGTCCAATTAGGGGCTTGATCCAAGAAGAAGATGATGGCCTCAATCCTTGAGTGGTTGTTGAAGCATGAGATGGAGATGTTGAACTTGGAGTTGCCTTGGAGGTGTTGGTGGTTGGAGATGAATCCCTTGTTGAAGCTCTTGAAGAAAACCTTGAAGTTGGAGGAGGAGATGGAAGAGATTTGGGGAGATTTGGGAGCTAGGGTTTGCTTGGAGGAGATGGGGATTTCTCTCTTGATCAAGTGAAAGAGAAAGGGGGAGCTTGCAAAAGAAAAGGAATATATAGGTTTGGATTTTTGTAAAGGGGTGGTGATTTGAATAGATGTGAAGGGCTTTCTTGCAAAAAGGGAGGTGAGGTGTCCC
Organism: Agave tequilana; assembly: GCA_038442645.1. Classification (NCBI taxonomy): domain Eukaryota; kingdom Viridiplantae; phylum Streptophyta; class Magnoliopsida; order Asparagales; family Asparagaceae; genus Agave; species Agave tequilana. The sequence continues at coordinate 10,613 of JAVJIF010027103.1, forward strand.
TCACTAGGACACTTGGCCGGCTAAGGGAAGGAGAGAGAGTTAGTGGGGTTAGGTGAGAATGGTGAGTGGGAAATGAGGTGGCAAGTGAAGTGGAAAAAGGAATTTTGCAAATTTTGGAAAAATGCTCGAAATTCGAGTATCTCTGAATGATCTGAAAATTTAGCCAAAAATCAAGAATAATATAAAAAGACCAATAGTGAAATCCGTTCGAAGAAATACTGTATAGATTTAAAGTTAAAAATCCTGGAATCTGAGATTTACCGACTCCGAAAGAATTTCCACAAAATCATAAAATCCTCAGAAAAAGAATATAGATAGAAAATATGATCCCGAGAAATAAAGTCTAAAGAATCATCATGAAATTCCAAACAGTTTGGAAACTAAAAATACTGGAATCAGTCTCCTACCGACTCCAGCGGAAAATCCATAAATTCGTAAAATCTTCAGAAAAAGTATATAAGTAAGAAATAAGATTCTAAGCAATAAAGTCTAAAGGACTATCATGAAATTCTAAACAGTTCGAGAATTAAAAATCCGGGAATCGGTCAGCGACACTGGCCGACACCGGTCTTGAAGAAATCCAATTTGATCCGAGAAAAATCCAGAAAATCACAGAAAATCTAATATATTGAAAAATGATATTTGGAACTGAAATCGGTCAAATCAGAATACCAGAAAGACCAAATTGAATAATATATTAGGATCGGGTCTTCGGTTCAGATCAGGCCTGACTCCGAATCCGGGGATCCAGATCCAAAACAAATAATCGTACAAATAATTCATAATACAAAATAAATACAGGAAGTAAATCAAAAAATACGATCGGAAAATCTGAATACGCAACTAAGTACGTATTCCGGGAACGGGGTATTACAATCTACCCACCTTACAAAAAATTGCGTCCTCGCAATTTCGTTAAGGGGTAAATTGAATACAAGGAGGACGAAGGCACGATTAAAGGCATCATAAAACCAAAACAGGGAGGGAGATAAATACAAGAGGGACCAGAATGAACAATGATAAAATGACAAGGGAATGTATGCAGAATGATAACCAACTCAATTACAAGAAAAAAGGGGGGTAGTGGTTACCATGGAATCCTAAGGCTCCTGCTCCGGATACTGATCTTCCCACTCTGCTGCTACGCCTGAAGTCTCTGCTGCCATGATGTGAACTTGGCCTCTGCCCTGATCTGTTCTGGCCCTCATCCCTCTCTGCTGATGGTCACACCGTTGGGGTGGGAATGGGGCTCTCCGGTCAACGGGCTCTGGGTACCACCTCAGTGGCTGCGCTAGAAGTGCTGGGGCTGGACGTGCTGGAGCTGGAAGAGCTGGTCTGACTGGGGCCACATGCATAAACTTCCTGTGTGGGCAATCCCTCAGCTTATGACTCCCTGACCCACATGCCATACATAATCTCAGGGCTACTCGACAATCCCTCTTGTAATGCCCGGGCCTGTGGCAATAATTACACACAATCTGAGAAAGAGGTGTCTGGAATGGCCTCTTCATCGTCGGGCCCTGAACTGTCTTATCTGCATCCTCCTCACCCATCAACTCAAGAGGTCTCTTCTGGGCCTGGCTCCTCATCTGATTCTCCTTCTTCTTCTCCAGTACACGCTCAACCTCTCGAGCTATGGAGAGAACCTCCGAATATGTCTTCAGCTGCTGGGACACCAGGAACACCTGTAGGTCCATCTGCAGGCCCTGCTGAAATCTGCTTGCCCGCTTCTCTTCATCCGTCACCATGTACGGGGCAAAGCGGCTCAATCTCAGAAACTCCGCGGCATACTCATCCACGGATCTACTCCCCTGCCGAAGTCTGATGAATTGTTCTTCCATGTCCTTCTGAGCTGTGACAGGGAAGAATCTGCTGTAGAAACTCTTGGAGAAGGTGTCCCAAGTGACAGGCTTCTCCAGTCTGGCCTCCTCTGCCAGCCACCAAGTCCTGGCTATGTCCTTTAGCTGAATCTTGGCAACTTCCACTTGGTCCTCCGGTGGAACCCTGGCTGCATTCAATAAATCTGAAGTGTCTGTCAGCCACTGCCCAGCATCCAAGGGTCTCTCTCCACCCGTGAATGTAGCTGGCTGCAGTCTCCTGAAGTCTGATATGTTCCCCGGCCTCTGTTCCTTAGGTGCTGCTATCTCTTGCCGGAGAAGCTCGGTCTGCTGCCGTTGGTTATCCATCTGCTGTTGCTGGTTTTCCACCATGGTCTGGATAACCCTCAATACATCCACATTCTCTCCCGCTGCTCCATCCGATGCTGATCCCGAGTTGCTGCGGCCCGATCTCCTCTCCATCGACACTAGGTATGGACAGACTGGAAGGGGCTGGAACATGGAATGGAAGGATTTCAGGATATGAAGGATGGAATCAAGGAGAACTAGATAAATCAAAAGGACTAGACAACTTTGTACATTGATGTTGGCATCCGCAAATTACTAGAATTTGCTTCTTGCTTGTACTATGGAGGTAAGAGCCTAAGCTCTGATACCAACCTGTAACGCCCCGATTCCGTAGATACGGGGACGTCACTGCGACGTATATACGTAGGTCAGGAAAGGCCCCCACGTATATACGCTAAGCAAAAGTACAACAAGAAATGATCAGAGTGCAACGCAAAACATGGTATACACACATATATGCCAACATAAAGTACAATACAAGTCATCACAGTATATGATAAACAATACATAGTCCATATGTCTTTTATCATACAAGTCCAAAAGAAAAAGGTACAGCAGAAATACAAAAAGGCTCACGAGTAGGATGGAGATCCCGTGAGTCAAAGGAAGTCAGGCACAAGGAGCTGAAGCTAGAATGCCTGCTCGCAAGGAGAGCTCGAGCTACGGTGGACAACTCCACTCCGATCTAGCTACAGAACCTGAATGTGCAAATCCACGGGTCAAGACATATAGTAATAGATGAACTGCATGCCAAATGGCTAAGATACATGAGTAAGGTTAAAACACGAGTATGGAATATAAAAACGGTATGATGTAATAATCATGAAACGGGAAATCCAAGGTAATGCTAACTACGAGCAAAAGTGATTGTATATGCTTAGGTTACGGTCCTATGAGACTAGTACGTCGAAGGAATAATCCAAACAAGGAAACCCTCATAAATATACCCTTGTCTCATACTACCGCAATCCCGAGCATATAGAATCAGAATTGCAAATCATGCGATAACCATAACGTGAATACCAAACAAGAAAGACATAAGTCAACAATCCGGAATCATCACTGGAATCCTGACAGGGAATCATAACAAGAAATATATAATAGGCATGACAGGAGGACATAACATGTATCGTAACAGTAATCAGGGCGAGCAATCTGGTTGCATGGTTTCGGATTACGACTCCATGAGACTAGTACATCGAAGGAATAATCCAAACAAGGAAACCCTCATAAATATACCCTTGTCTCATATTATCGTAATCCAAGCGCATACTATGAAGTAACATGAACACTTATTATTATTATTACTCGCCTAACTCATATATCTAGGCATGTGTCTCGGTATCGATCCCAACTCACATACATCCATATATAAGCTATTCGAGGTTTGTTACCGGAAGTAGATGGAAAACTGATATCTCTTCTTATAGAGGTACGTGGAAGCAATCATGTAACATATTCCCAAGCTATAAGCGAGATGTTTATCTCCACTTATAGAGGTACGTAATCAGGTAACATATTCCCAAGCTATAAGCAAGATGTCTATCTCCACTTATAGAGGTACGTAATCAGGTAACATATTCCCAAGCTATAAGCAAGATATCATTCCGGCATCCATCACTTCCTCCCATACCCATACATGTTGTAGTTTATTAAAGATTATCAGTTTACGGGAATAACAGGAATACGTCATGATCAGGAATCAGGAGTACATAAGTATATATAGTCAGGTCACTGCATATAAAGCAGGAATACAGGTCACTGCATATAAAGCAGGAATACAGGTCACTGATCATGATACAGTATAACAGGTCAAGGTTCCCGTAAAGATGACAATCACAAGTCAAGTACATCATGCTTGGTTTAGGTGATAGCATGACAAGGTGGTGATGTATAGCAAGCAATAAAACATGACAATAAATGTATAAAGGGCCGGGTCAATCATGACATAACAATAGGGTCTCACAAGGGGGGTAGCATGCCAGTGGGTCAAGTAGTCACATACTTTGTGTTGTGTGACATACATGTGTTAAAAGTAGATAACTAACAAAGGTGGGTTAAGGCAAGGCAAGTGGGGACACAATCCATAACTTAGGGTTCAACGACCTCGAAGGGTCTGCCACGCATGTTATAAAATAGGGAAGTAATAATACCACGGCAATGTACAAGTATAGAAATAAGACAAGTAATAGCATGGGCATACATAAACATGACAAGATGAGTGACTAGAGTGATATACTACCAGAAATAGGTTATTAGGTACAAGGTTCAATCACATGACCCAAACATAAGATTCATCGTGAAACATATTATACAATACAAGCATGAAGCATGAGACAAGACTAAAACGGCACATATGCATCAATCAACAAGTCCTAACATGGGGATACATGATAACAATTTATGGAGTGTAGGTGGTGTAACCAACGGAGTTTTTATGATAACTTTCATCCTACGTATAGGAATAGAACGAGGAAAGATTTATTAGAAACTAGACTCCACTACCTTTCCAATGACCTATTACATGATAGGTTTTGATTAACCAAACTGCTCCAGAAATTCAAAAACCTATCAGCTGTGCTGAATTCTGCAGCCTGACAGTTTTGACCAACCTTCAATGTTTCAGTCATAGCTTAAGTTACAAGTATCTGATGATGACATGGTATGAACCGTTGGAAAGTAGACTTGATTAGCTTTCTAACGGTATATTACATGACCTATTCCTTATTGAATATCCTTACGAAAGAAACCCCGAGATTCTGGTTTCAGTGCATGTTAGTCGACTGCAGTAGGTGGGTTAGTCGACTAATAGGGAGGACTAGTCGACTAGGGGTATTCAGGAGTCGACTAATGGTGATTTCCAGAGAGTTGATCAGTCGACTAATAGTGAGGACAAGTCGACTAATACTGTGTTTTCCAGAAAAACTAAGTTTTAGCTAAGAGTTCTAGTCGACTAGGTAATTGGTCAAGTCGACTAATCGAGGGGAAAAACAGTGCACAGGACAGAAATTCTAGAAGTGTGTTTGATGTCTATATTCATGGTTTTAGGTCACCTAAGTGTGCAATAGGGGTAGATGCAAGTACTCTAGGGCTAATACAAGTCTTGGTGAGTGGAACACTCACTTGGAAAGGTTGTATGGGAGTTTTAGATGGCCTAAAAATAGGATTTTTATGTCATAATTATACAAGGATCTCTACCCTAAGCATATGGAGTGTAAATTAGGTCTTGGTGAGTAAATATACTCACTTGGATGGGTCCAATTAGGGGCTTGATCCAAGAAGAAGATGATGGCCTCAATCCTTGAGTGGTTGTTGAAGCATGAGATGGAGATGTTGAACTTGGAGTTGCCTTGGAGGTGTTGGTGGTTGGAGATGAATCCCTTGTTGAAGCTCTTGAAGAAAACCTTGAAGTTGGAGGAGGAGATGGAAGAGATTTGGGGAGATTTGGGAGCTAGGGTTTGCTTGGAGGAGATGGGGATTTCTCTCTTGATCAAGTGAAAGAGAAAGGGGGAGCTTGCAAAAGAAAAGGAATATATAGGTTTGGATTTTTGTAAAGGGGTGGTGATTTGAATAGATGTGAAGGGCTTTCTTGCAAAAAGGGAGGTGAGGTGTCCCTCACTAGGACACTTGGCCGGCTAAGGGAAGGAGAGAGAGTTAGTGGGGTTAGGTGAGAATGGTGAGTGGGAAATGAGGTGGCAAGTGAAGTGGAAAAAGGAATTTTGCAAATTTTGGAAAAATGCTCGAAATTCGAGTATCTCTGAATGATCTGAAAATTTAGCCAAAAATCAAGAATAATATAAAAAGACCAATAGTGAAATCCGTTCGAAGAAATACTGTATAGATTTAAAGTTAAAAATCCTGGAATCTGAGATTTACCGACTCCGAAAGAATTTCCACAAAATCATAAAATCCTCAGAAAAAGAATATAGATAGAAAATATGATCCCGAGAAATAAAGTCTAAAGAATCATCATGAAATTCCAAACAGTTTGGAAACTAAAAATACTGGAATCAGTCTCCTACCGACTCCAGCGGAAAATCCATAAATTCGTAAAATCTTCAGAAAAAGTATATAAGTAAGAAATAAGATTCTAAGCAATAAAGTCTAAAGGACTATCATGAAATTCTAAACAGTTCGAGAATTAAAAATCCGGGAATCGGTCAGCGACACTGGCCGACACCGGTCTTGAAGAAATCCAATTTGATCCGAGAAAAATCCAGAAAATCACAGAAAATCTAATATATTGAAAAATGATATTTGGAACTGAAATCGGTCAAATCAGAATACCAGAAAGACCAAATTGAATAATATATTAGGATCGGGTCTTCGGTTCAGATCAGGCCTGACTCCGAATCCGGGGATCCAGATCCAAAACAAATAATCGTACAAATAATTCATAATACAAAATAAATACAGGAAGTAAATCAAAAAATACGATCGGAAAATCTGAATACGCAACTAAGTACGTATTCCGGGAACGGGGTATTACACCCGCGTTTAAATCAGGACGCGAGGAAAACGCAGACGCGGTCGTTGGTCCGCGTCGCGTTTATACAAGAAGAACACAGACGCAGACATGGGTTCTGCGCCGCGTCAATAAAAGAACGCGCGGATTGCGTTAGGAAATTGCCTAGACGCGGGGGTTTGAGATCCGCGTCAGGAAACAAACAGAGAGGAGGGAAAGTGATATCTTGGTGGTGGGGTTGTTGTTGCAATTGTCACCGAAATGATTACCGGAATAATCGTAGACGATTTCCGGAATAATCAACGGAGATATTGCCAACGAAGAAGGGCTCGGCCCCAATCCAAAGGAGTGGCCGGCCCTAAAAGATGATGGGGAGAAGGTGGTGGAAAATAGTAGAGGTGATGGTTATGTCGTTGTAATCGTCACCGGAATGATTACCGGAATAATCGTAAACGATTACCGGAATAATCACCGGAGAGGTTACCGACGAAGAAGTGCTCGGCCCCAATCCAAAGGAGGTGGCCGGCCTTCACAAGATGATGTGGTGATGGTGGCTTTGTGGAGGATTTTGATGGTGGTGGTTTTTTGGAGAAGGTAAAGGAGAAGGTGGAAGCTTTGGTGGAGTTGTTGAAGTTGTGGTGGTTTATATGGAGATGGAGGAGGAAGAAGATGAAGGTAGGGAGATGATGAAGTTGTAGTGGTTGTTGTTGTGGAGGAGATGAAGGAGGAGTTGGTGGTGTTTAGAGTTTTGGTGAAGGTGAAGAGAAAATGAAGTGAAATGAAGAAGGAAAGGTTTATATAAGAATTGGATTTTGTGAAGGTGATGTAAAATGTAAAAGAGAGGGGGTTATTTGTAAAATGGGGGTGAGGTGACTCTCTTTGGCCGGCCATGGTGATGGGAGAGGTGTTTGAGTGTTTGGGATATTTTTGGAGAAGATATTTTGGTGGAGGAGATATTTTGGAGTAGATATTTTTGGTGGGAAAATGGAGAATTTGGTGGAAGGAAAAGAAGGAAAGAAAAAGGAAAAAGGAAAAGAAAATGAAAAGAGGAAATATTTTCTTGAAAGAAAAGTGAAAATAATTATAGTGGCGGATTCCCGGGATTCAGTTGCGGATGCGGAAAACTTTCGGAAAAATACCGAAATCGTCCCGAAATCAAGTATCTCGGAACGACCCGCAAAAATTCTCAAAAATCAAGAATATTATTCTAAGACTCATGGTGAAAGCCGTTTTAAGAAATTCTTATAGTTTTGAAATTAAAAATCCTGGAATCAGCCGTCAATATCGGTCGATACCAACTCGGGCAGAATTTTGATAAATTCTAAAAATGCCTCAAAAATGAATTAAGATAGTAAATATTATTCTAAAAAATATGTGAAAGCGGTTTTCTCAAAATTTGACTCCATTTGTAAATTAAAAATCCAGAAGTCGGTCAGCGGTGCTGGTCGACACCGGTTTTGAAGATTTTCATTTTAATTAAGGAAAATTCCAGAAAATCACAGAAAATCTAAAATAATAGAAAATGATGTTTAAAATTGAAATCGGTCAAATTGGATTACCGGAAAGATCAAATCGAGCAATTTATTAGGATCGGGTTCTCGGTTCAGACTAGGGCTGACTCCGAGTCCACGAATCCAAATCCAAGGCAAAACGATCATATAAAGAATTCATAATACAAAACAAATACAGGAAGTAATCGAAAATACGATCGAGAAATTCGAATACGCAACTAAGTGCGTATTCCGGAAGCGGGGTGTTACAAAGATGGCTTGTTTTTTAATTTCTGGACATTCGGCAATGATATATGTTCGAGTTTCCGACAGTTGAAACAAATGATTTTTCTTGTCCTCTTTCTCTTGCCATCGTCTTCTATTGTTGAACCTGGCCTTATTGTACATCCTCCTTACATTTTTCACAAGGAGGGAAAAGATCTTCATCTTCTTCTTCTTCATTGTCGGAGATGGTGGGAGTAGACTTGAAGGTAATCGCCTTTTTCTTTTGTGATGTCGTTTCTTCTCTAGCCTTCCTCTCCATCTCATGGGTCTTAAGGTTGTCGATAAGACCGACGAGCTCTATCTTTTGTCAATGACATCACCTAAAGAAGTAAGACCATTAGTGATTTTAGTAAATTTTGTAACCATATCAATGGAATCATGTTCATGCATAATGAAATTCTCATATTAGAAACGCAAGAGATCAATTTTAGCCCTCTTGACTGGTGATGTTCTCTCGTGAGTGACCACTAAGTGTGATCAAATCTCGTAGGCGTATTTGCAATGAATGACCCTACCTATGTCGTCATCGTTTAAGACTTGAAACAATACATAGTGTGCCTTTGAATTGGCATCAAATTCCTTGGTGGTAATGTCAGACCAAGCATCCTCATCACCAGTGGTACACTAAAGGGTTTAGTCACCGTCTTTGCAACTTGGCTTCCTAGGGATTGCAAAAACACGGTCATTTTAACCTTCCATATGAGAAAGTTAAGGCCATCAAATTTGGGAGGTGTCTTAATTCCTTTGTCATTTTTACTATAGTGGATGCGAATGAATATGTTAATAAAATGATTAGCAAATAGGATCTCTCTCAGGTGGTTAAGCCAAAAACTAAATACCAACGCTCTAATACCATTGAAAATACACATAGAGGGGAGTGAATAAGTGTAAAGCTAATCAAATGCAAATTCTAAACAATGTATAGTATATGATGCAAATCGATCACTAAAAATAAGAATTGAAGTCGGATTCCACGCGAAGAGCTCTGAACTTCTCCTCGTGATTCCTCTAAATAAGAGTTGAGACGCTCAATTGCTATCTTATTGAGATGAGTATTGATCGACAAAAATGAATGAATAATAAACAAGTAAAAGAAATAGAGACAAAAAGACAATCGCAAACAAGAAAAATTTGTTTCGAGGTTCGAGTCACTGCTCTACATCTCCGCCTTCACCACTGTAAAGGATTTCACTATCCACTAATATATCTTCCACAAAGGGACCTTACAATAAGAAATTACAATTACTTGGAGTACACAACTCCCCAACTCAATCCTCTTCATCAGAGGTATTATAAAGCCAACTAAGATTACAAGCTCTTAGTGACAAGAGATCAGACTCTCTTACAAATCCCTAAAGTAAAAGTAGAATTGAAGCTCAAGTATGTATGTGAGAGTGAAAATCAGAATAGAGAGAACATAAGAGCAGAAAACTCAATTAAAAACTTTGGAATTGAAAGCACAAAAGAAAATTTTGAAAATTTTTTCACTTTGAAAGCAAAACTTGATTTTCAAGAAAATTTGTTGTTGTATAAACTCAATCCCAATGACCCTTTATATAGGCTTTAGAAAAACATATTTAAAATTGTTTACCAGGTTATAAAGGGAAGAATTTGACAATTAGAATTCAAATCACTACGTTTTAAAAACATCTTAAAATTACAGATTTTGAAATCTGGTCGTTAATACCCTTCTGGCAATCTGTCGATCGACCGCCCGGTCGACTGGCCATTTTAAAAAAAAATTTGACCATTGGCTATTGGTTCACCGTCCGGTCGATCGATTTTAACCGAGGCTAAAACCATTACAGTCGGTCGACTCATCGGTCGACCGCATAGGAGAGCGGGCAATCGTGAATGTGCACCAACGTGCACACCCCTCTGCCAGTGGTTCAGTCGACTGGACGATCGACCGTTCTGACTTGTAATAGGCACGGTCGACCGACCAAGGCCAAAACCAGCACCAATATTTGTTTTGAAAATAAAGAAAATTTTAAATAATTTTTGTATGGATTTTGAAGGGGGGAAACATATATAGCAAGGAGATATAAGTTTTAAACTTCAATAAAAATATTTAAGAAAACTGTGGAACATGTATCAAGACTATACATGTCAAAAACACCAATACAAAATAAACTGATTTTTCAAAAACATGCATTTTTGTGTGTATATCTTTGAGCATCAAATATATATTCTACTTTTTAACAAACTAAGTTCTTATAAAGTTCTAAGCGACTAAAAGAATCTTCAAGCGGTCTTCTCTAATAGCGACGTTGAATGTTTTGAGCTTCAATCCCGTACTTGAGTACCCTTTAGCCATTAACATCTTCCTTTAGAGGAAAAAAACCTGTTGGATCTTTGTGAACCCTCAAACACACTTAAAACACATGAACTTAATTAGTATTAAATAACTACATATGCTTTGTTATCATCAAAACACAAAATCGGTGATTGTAACCTTTGGGGCAACATTTGTCGATTGATGAATGAGCAAAATCACCAAATAGCATAAAAAACTAACCATTACACCTCAACATTATTGATAAGTAACCAGCTATATACAAATTGAAGTAGCACATCCATATTTACCATTCAAATAAAAGAAGTAACCAGAAAAAGGAAGCAATCTGCTTAGCAATGCATGATGAAGCAGTTTAACCAGAATTTTCTAGCAAACTTTCCCTCATTTAAAGTAGGTTCTGCCTCAAGACACTCCAGTAATCTCCAGCCTCATATTTTCAGTAAATCTACATAATGGTTCAAGTTGCATAAATGTTGTTATAGGAAGCTTGCATCTGCTCCCCATGACCATCAAATGAAACAAACAGGAAATTGAAAAATTGAAAACAATGATCTGTCCAACTACTAATGTCCTCACCTCAAGGCCTTATTACCATTAATTTGGAATGTCCAAGCTTCGCCTTACATTTCTGCTTTCTCTGAGGAAGTATGTACCTCATGATCCAATTTCTACAGCACCACTCCCTTGTTGTCAACCACGAAATGGAACAGAACAAAGTGAATGAATGGAGATAAGTGGGCCTCCATAGAGCATACTTTAAACTTCTCCCTTTCCTTTCGTCCTCTCGTAGTCCTTCTCAGCAAGAGACCTGAATGAGCTTTTAGTGCAGTAACAGCAGAGGCTGTCAATCTAAATCTTAAACTATCAATCAGGCAACGCGCATCATCATACATGTTTTCTGTTCTGAAATGCAACCAGAAGACTAACACTTTGAAAAATGTTATGTAACCTGTGATCAAACTTCACTCATCTCGATCAATACTTGGAATAATTTTTTGAAGAAGCTCAAATGGTGTGGTTGAACATGGACCACAGTCATCTGAGAATTGTGATAGTTCATTTTCCAGCACAGAATAAGCATCTGCAAAAGCCTGGCCAACCAAAGTTTTGTAAGGCTGCTGAGTCATAAAACAAACCATTCACATGTCGCTATGAATCAAATGTATAATAGAAAGAATTCCTCTTCCTTTTCTTTCTGCCTTTCTTATTATTTGGCGCTTTTTTTTTGGGGTGGGGGTTGTTCGAGGGGTGAATGTTTTAGTAAATATACAAGATAATGGAAAAATAACAAGAATCAGGCAAACAAACCAATAGGTAAAGGGGTATGCATGCACATGTGCTTGCATGGGCATTCACCCACAAACACGTAGATGTACGATAGAAAGATTTAAATTTTTTTTTTTTTGAAAGGATGATATAAAAAAAAAATTTACGAGATACTAACAAGGGATTTTAGTCATAGAAACAAATAGATGGAGCATGTATGCATCCACACGATATGAGGGCATGTTGCCATCAAAGCACAATATCAGTTCCCATACACATGGATAAAAAAATCCTCAAACTCTTAAAGATCTTTTAGAATAAATAGACCATGATCAAAGGGATCGTCCCAAGGGATATGCAGTAGGAACATCTGTAACAATGGTTTAAAATCTTGATATTGGTACCCCTATCAGCCAATGTTTTTTAGTATCAATATCATCATATCAGCAATTGATATGTTCCACGCCGGAAAGCCACAATATCTGCTGATAATAGTTGATATCGTATAGGATACCTCACCCAATACGTTGCTGGCGATATCTATCGGAATCGGCCCATGTTTGAAAACATGCTATAAACCTATTAGAGAGGGGTAAGCAATTAGGTAGATATATGTCAATGTTGAAACTTTTGCCGTGTGGATGGGAGAACATATATTTTGCATAGAATGTTTTCAATAAAGTTTTGGGGCATTAGCAACTTAGGCTTCAATAAACTAATGATGAAACACATTATTCTCAGGAAATTTTTGCACACAATGCCATTTTGATTTGTTAAGCATGTGGAAACTCATTTAAAGAAAGAAATCGCATCAGGTAATCATCAGAACAGGTTTGTATTTATGTCAGCCTTGCATGAATAAATCAGGTGGTTATTCCATAGTAAGATTATTAATGTAGCCTTTTTCTTCTAGAAAGCCTATAATGGAGCTCAAACAAAAGTATGACTATGATCATGCCAAGTTAAAAGGAAAACAAGAATCATGAATGAACATTTAATCGTAATTTGATGCCAGACCTTTATACACTGGTGTATGCGGAAACAGTTCTTCCTACGTTGTTAGATGGGAAAAGAGGATCATCAATATGAATTGGATCGATGCTGCAAAATCACATTATGTCATTAAAAAGGATGTAACCTAGAGAATGTTGACATATCTCATTAATAATTTTACACTGGCTTCTCTAACCTGAGGCCCTTTCTCTCTTCATATATACTCCACTTCCTTGGATGGAAATTCACATTTGACGTGGATCAAAAACATTCCTGACAAAGTATTGATGCCTCCAAACATGTGATTAACAATGTAAGCTCAGAGAGAATACATATGAGGCTCATCTACAGCTTCCACAATGAAAAGAGCATGACAACTAAATTATTTTAAAAAAAAAACTGTTTCTTGTAACTAGCAAAAAAGTAACTTTTCTGCAAATTGCACTCACCCAAAGAAGTAGAAGAAGTCCATCAACAGGCTACCAAGATTCTGCAAAGAGAGAATATAACGTAACTTGGACAGCTGAAATTTTTTGTGAAGCTTACCACACCTTAGCTAACCATATTTAATTAGGACAGTGAAATATATGTTGAAGCAAGTTACTGAATACAATAACGGAAACAACTAAAAGGTAGCGAAAAACGTCCACATAACTGAGCTACCAAGTCGTGTTCACGTTTATGCATGCCTATCGTAGGTACATAAAAGTTGAAAACACAATAGCTGTCAACCTTCATGCGAAACCTAGAGCATCAACTTGTAGCAATAGAAAAGAGAGAATAAATGTCCCATGTAATAAACAAACCGCAAAAAGGGTCATGGGTAACTTGAAACTAGGATGGCATGTTGAGTATTTACTTCTTATACAATTGAATTAATATTGACCCCACCAATCTAAGGGTCCATCTAAAATTTGTTGTGCTAAGTAATACCTAACCAATGTATAACTGGACCATTCCATCATTAATAGCTTTTACAAAAATACTGATTCTTGCAAGACAGTTCTAATGTTCCATCTATGTGTTTTTTATATTCTTCTGTATTTCTTGTGGCTACTTTGACAATTCCCTTTTATGCTGTTGTCTGCTATAGTCTGCTATAATATCTGAAAAATGTTTGTTTGTTTACTAGAGTTTTGAAGAAGCAGATAGCAGAATTGGAGGTGAAAAAGAGAAGGGCAAAAACATCAGCAAAGAAAGAATACTCAGCCACTTCAATCTTGATGTTTAAACAAAGGTAAAAATACCAATTTCCACAAACAGAAAGCACAACTTGAACATAAGTAAATGAAAAGCATAGAGCAGAGCTGAAATTTTTTTATCTACATGATTTCTGTTTTCATATTTACTGAACAAAATTAAACTCAGATCAACAGTATCTAGCAGCTGGGACAATTTACAGAAGCGTATGCTCTCCTCGTCCCCGGCCCTTATGTCTTGTACTGAATCCATAGGCATGATAGCCAGAAAGATAAAACATCGGGGTCGATGATATAACACATTTTACAAACCGGAGAAGTGGGCTAAATAAGATAACACAACCTCCTCATCTCTTAGGTACAGGATTGTAAAGTGGACATAAATTATGCATGAACCACAAAGGAACTTGTAACACAGATATGTCCTTAGACCCTTATATATTAGAGTTTTGTAGTCTAGTCCTTCAATGACAAAGCATCCTAGGAACAACATCTTTTAACATTCAATGACCTAGAAGGCTAGAACTATTATGTAATTAATCAGAGATGCTCCAAATTTGATCAGAGTCACAAGGAACCCTACCATGACTGGAATCAACAGCAAAAGGAAAAAGAAGTATAGCTTTCACATTCAGATATATGTAAACTAATATGAAAATACATGAAAAGAAAAGTTAGTGTGTCTAAAGCATCAGTTAACTGACCAATCATATATGACAGTTTCACACAACAGGAGTCAGTAAGTTTAAAAAGTCACAATACCTAAGGTAAAGTAGTCCTATCTCCCCACAAGAGAACTCTACAGTTGTCAACTGCCCTATTAAAACCTCCACATGAACATGACCCTCATCATTCGAACACGCAATCTATTAGTTGCACCTAATGAGGAGGTTAAACACTATTTATTTATAAGAAATTCAAATAGATTACTCAAATAAAAAAAAGATAATCATGAGTCAATTCAGTGTTGTCAAATGGACAAACAAAACAGTGATATCATAAAGAAAACCATGTGAGCGCGCAGAGTAAATGGTATGCTACAATCAGAAAATAGTTTGTATGACGTGGAGATTTTCTACCATAAAGTTTAAAATTTGAACTTCTTTAATATTGATCAAAAGAAATGATAAAGGACTTACTTGGTTAATAGGCCGACCAACATGGTGCTCATGCTGAAGGAAGCGTGTAATTAATAAAACTTCAATATTAATAGGACGACTCTCTTTTTGTTTGCTTGTGTTTGCATTTTAACCATGGGCATTAATATACTTGTGGCATGCTACTATAGGTATTGATGAGTTGCAGAAACTTGGATTTGACAAGAGTTTGAGTAAAGGTTGCCCTCAAGTAGATTAGCAAAATAACCCAAGACAACCTATGGGCTTTTGACATGGATTCAGCATAGTCTGAACTCATTTGGGTAATTTGATATCTTACAAACTAGTGGTCCATATATCAGTGGCTTAGGTAGGTGGAATGCCCATGACTGCCTAAGCGAGCATAGGTGATGGAGCACCTGACGGGATTCTCTCCCTAGGGTTTCTCACCCAAAGCACACAGGTTGTAAAGCTTTAAAAGCAATTTTTATTCATTCCAAAAACTGACAATAACAATACCAATCTTGGCCTTAAATAGGCCTACATCAACGAGAAGATCTCATTACAACCGATATGAAACTAAAAGAAATCTATCAAATAAATAAATAAAAATTACAATAAAAGGTAAAAGAATTAAAATGAACAGCCTAATGTCGCTTGAATTCTCCAACTCTATTCGAACCAAACTGAAAGAGTACGGCGGACGCCTCCTGGTGTAGAATCGCAATCCTGAAGAGATGTCCCCATCATTCCCCCGGGATTGGGAAAACTCGACTCTGTTGAATGTGAACCTCCTCGGCTCTCATAATGCTCCAGGCGATCAAGGTCCAACCGTTGGAGTTCCTCTCGATTAATCCAAGTGTTATTAGAATCAGGTAGTCCTTTCTAACGAACCAAAAATCTGTGACACCATCTCTAGTAGAGACAATCTGATCATCAATAATTTCATCAATTTGTTCTGCCATATGGGTGGGATGTATTTGGGGAAGAGGAGGTAATAAGGGTCTCTCAGGAGATGGCTCAGGGGAAGGCTCATCCAATAAAGGATTAGCAGGGGAAAAATTGGGCCCTTTATAAACAACCAAATCTTCAATATTAAAAGAGGGACTAATGCCAAAATCCGGTGGGAGATCTACTACATATGCATTTGAATTAATTTTCTTCAAAATTTTAAATAGTCCCGCACTACGTGCATACAATTTCTTCACGGTACCAGAAGGATACCATTCTGGTCGAATTCGGACCATCACGTAGTCTCCTACGTTAAACTCATTTGCTTTCCTGTGCAAATCTGCATAAGCTTTATAATTTGCATTATTTTTCTGAATTTGATTGCTGATCTCTTTATGCAAGTCATGAATGTGCGATGCAAATAATGCAGCTGACTCAGACATCCTAGTATGATGGGGTGTCATGGGAATTAAGTTTATAGGTTGCCTAGGTTGATAACCATGCACAACCTCAAATGGACTCATACCTATGGTTCTATTGATAGAACTGTTGTATGCAAACTCAGCAGTAGGTAACACAAGATCTCATGCTCTAAGATTTTCACCCACTAAACATCGAAGCAGATTACCAAGACTTCTAATGACTATTTCAGTTTGGCCATCAGTTTGTGGATGAAAGGCCGTAGAAAACTGAAGTTTAGTCCCATTTTATGCCACAGGGTTTTCCAAAGTAGCTCGTAAATTTAACATCCCTGTTTGAGACAATTATTTTGGGTAGCCCATGTAGCCTAACAACTTCATCAAAGTAGATTGTAGTAACCCGAGATGCATCTGATGTTTTGAAACATGACAAAAAGTGAGCCATCTTGAAAAAATGGTCTACAATCACAAGTATGGAATCATGCTTTCTTGCTGTTTTTGATAAACCCAGCACGAAATCCATACTGACATCTTGCCAAGGACAGTTAGAAACTGGTAAAGGGGTATAGAGACCAGTGTTTTGTTTTCGTTGCTTGGCGAGTTGACATGTACGACATTGACTAACAAGCCTTGCAACATCTCTTTTTAAGCTCGGCCAATAAAAACGATGTTCTACAGCTTCAATTATTTTATTTCGCCCGAAGTGTCCAACAAGTCCCCCAGCGTGTAATTCCCATACCAGAAATTCTCTCAATGAGGTGTGAGGGATACACAACAGACGAGAGCGAAACAAATATCCGTCTTGTAGAAGAAAACCATCAATCTCATGAGTCAAGCTATCCCTTAAGACAGTGTATATATTTTCAAAATCAGGATATGACTCATAAGTGTCTTTGATCTTCTCGAAGCCAACCACTTCCGTACTCATGACAGAAAGTAAAGCGCGACGACGGCTAAGAGCATCAGTGACCTTATTTTTCACCCCGACCTTATACTTGAGGACGTAGGTGTAATCTTAAAGGAATTCTACCCACCTACCATGCCTCAAATTCAACTTCTTTTAAAAGTTGAGATATTTAAGGGTTTCATGATCTGAATAAATGACGAATTCTTGCAGTAACAAGTAATTGCGCCCGTAACGCAGGGCTTGCACTACCACATAGAACTCTTTATCGTAGGTAGAGTACCGTTACTTAGCATCATTTAACTTTTCGCTAAAATAGGCAACGGGATGCTTTTCTTGACTCAAAAATCACCTATCCTAACGCCTGAGGCATCACAAGTAATTTCAAAAACTTTCATGAAATCTAGAAGCCTCATAACAGGAACTTCTGTCATTCTCTCTTTGATTTCCCGAAACGCCTTGGTAGCAGCTCTAGTCTATTCAAAATCCTCCCTTTTTAAACAATCGGTAATTGGGGCCATGATGGTACTAAAGTTTCGAATAAATCGTCTATAGAAAGTGACTAACCCATGAAAACTCCTCACTTCTCGAATATTGCATGGTTCTGACCATTCCACGATAGCTTATCGGGATCTGTGGAGACACCTTGTGAAGAAACAACCACTCTTAGGAAAATGATTTGGTCGGTAAGAAAGGTACATTTCTTAGGTTTGGCATATAAACTTTCCTTTCTCAAATTACACAGACCTATGTGAGGTGGTCCAAATGTTGCTCCGTTAATTTGCTATAAATGAGGATGTCATCATAATATACGACGATAAAGGGTCACAATACTTGTGTCATCACTCTCATAAAAGTGCTTGGAGCATTAGACGGCATGACCATCCACTCATACAGCCCATCCTTCGTTTTAAAGGCTGTTTTCCATTCATCTCCTGAGCGAATTTGAATTTGGTGATAACCACTCTTCAAATCTATTTTTTAAAAAGATGGTAGCACTGGTCATCATGTCAAGCATATCATCCAACGTGGGGATTGAAAAACGATATTTTATCGTTATTTTATTGATAGCACGGCTATCCACACACATACGCCATGTCCCATCTTTCTTCAGCGTAACAGTGTGGGGACCGCGCAAGGGCTCAAACTTTCTCGTATGAACCCTCTACTCAATAACTCTTCAACTTGCCTCTGTAATTCGGTATAATACCTCTATCTTGAAATACATGACTTAATAATGTATAATAGTATGTTTAAAGTATATACATGTATTTGTTGGTTATTATTTATTTTTCTTGTTATAAATACCTATTATTATTATTGTTTTTCACATTTAGTTATTGTTAATTGTATTTTCTATTATTTCTTTTTTTCAATTCAACTACAAGCTTAGCCATCTCTCATTCTTCCTAGTCTTTTCTTTTTCAATTGTTTTTCCCTGGCCCAAGGCCTGAAGCACAGCCGTTAGCCCCAACCCAATTGGCCATCACTCCCCATTATCTTAACAACTAAATCCTAATCTTAACTAACTAAATACTAATCGAAATCAAATCCTAATCTAATCTTATCTGATTCTATCAAATAAATCTCCTTTATCAATTACTTCTTCTCCTTCTTTTCCCCTTGTGCTCATGCATAGCCTAAGAGCCGGGCTTCTCCATCCGTTGCCTGGTTGAGCAACAGAGCGCAAGCCTCCCACCACTTCCTCTCCTTTTCCAGCACACCATGACAACTCCCTTTCTCCCCATGCTGTGCTCTCTTCCGTCGCGCCGTTGAGCCATGCGAGAGCCTGAGTACTCACCGGAGCACCGTCGAGCCATCCATCTTCCCCACGTTACCTCTCTGGCGAGAGCTCCTCCAGCGCAGCAACAACACCCCATGGCGCACCCCTCCTCCCCCACCAGCCCAACTGAACCCATCAACGCCTTAATCTCCCACTCCTCTCGCAATAGCAGCACCCCACCGTGAGAACCCCACGACAATGCCCAGCAGCTCCCCACATGGAAGCCCAGAACTCCTCCCCCTGTGCAGCCATGACCAACCACTGGGGAGGCTTTCTGTGTTTTGATATATATTTTACAAGTTGTTTTTTTGCCATTCAGGGAAATATGCGGATCATAGGGAGAATGTATATTGGAGAATGTATACTGAAGTTTTTCAGTGTAAGAGAAACAACTATGCAGTGTCGTTGCACATGAAGCTTCAAATATGAAGGGTAATTCTCCCTGACAAGGTGCTTCAAGGGCAAGATCAAATGATGATAGAAGGATCCTGCTGAGCATCCTTCGAGCCATTTTTCGTGTCCCCGTAAGTCGCCGTTGATCTCCTTCGGCGAGCGCGAACACACCCACGCCCTTCACGGTGATATTCTCTATCCAACGACATCCTCCGCGGCCTCCTCCCCCTTCGCCGGAGCCTCCGTCGGCACGCCGCAAGTCACCTTGTTATTATGTGAGTCTCTCTTTTTTCTTCTCTGTTAATATTTTGTGTGCATTGTGCACTATTTTCATATGCTGTAGGTATGCATACATATTTATATTTAAGTATACAATGCATGTGGGTATGCATATGTGCTTTATTAATGTGCATGTTATTGGGTGGATGTGTGTGCGTGAGTGAGTGCGTGTATGTGCTTGGGTAAGTGCGGGTATGTGCATATAATAAGTATGTAGGTGTACATTATGTACACGAGTGTGTAGTGCATGTGTGTACGCATTTGAATGTGGTGTGTGTATATGTATTGGTATATGTTCGTGCGCGTTCATAAGTTGGGTTACGTGTTACAGTATTTCAGACCTGCCCGTGAGATCCGGACCCGTTACGGGAAATTCAGAGTTATGTTCGTTGTGGACCCGATTCACAGGCGACTTGAAAACCGACCAATGAGAGGATCCGGAGATTCGTACCGGTTCGTGCAGTGGAAACCAGATAGCGATTCGATTCCGAAACTACGTCATTTCATGTGAGTATTTGCTTTTATCTTTTTCGTTATTACCGTTATCAATAAGTACTTGTGTTTCACTTTCATCATTTCATGTAACTATCTGAGACATTTTACTAGTATTATCATTTGTATCACTTCATGAGACGTTAGTGATTGTTCACCTTAATTGTTTAATTGGTATAAGATTGTAGCAGTATCATTTCATGTGTTGGTAAATCGTTATTGGCTTAGGCCTAGTATTGATATACCGTAGACCGGGCTTGACCTTGTAACTGATATAGCTGTGATAAATCCTAGAATGAATATACATGTTGATTTTGAGGTTGATGGATCATTGAAAGAGGTTAGAGAACTATACTATGTGAAGTAATTTTCAGTCATATTGTTTGGTGACATATCTTGATGATAACGAGTGTAATATCTACCATTTTCTTGTATTTTAGGAAATTGTTATAAAGCCTTGATCATACACACAGGCAGCTATATTAGTCGACTTGCCCTTTCCTATAGTCGACTTACACCTTTTATAGTCGACTTATCCCTCCTACTAGTCAACTAAACAAGTCAAACCTCCTATATTAGTCGACTTGCTTCCCACCCTAGTCGACTAATTCTGGTTCTGATTATTTCTAGATTTCTTATGGATTAAGGACCTTACCCTTTAGTTATAATCTTGGCTATAGTTGGATGGATCTGGTTTTGAGGAATAGGTATTGATTGAATTGACCTGACCTGATAGATCTTAGATATATATATCTGATATGTTACTTGACTTTGGGATCCTGTGATTGACCTTGATAGAGTGAGAGTGTGTGATAATCTTGATCGAATTGAAATATAAGAATTTGATTATATGTATCAGGACAGGTAGTATTTTAGTTATTAAGATTTGGATATATTGGCGACTCAAAGAATATATATATCGATGACTTGAGGATCAGAGTAGATTGATAGGGAGAGACTGATTATTGATATATTAAGACGGTAGTTTATTGTACCAGATTACTCGATATGAATTGATATTTGATGTTCATGATGACTATTGAAATTATGAGTTGGCAAATTTATTAGTATTGTATTCAGTACAAATATGAGATTTTGGGACGGTTATGAGATTGTATATTGACTAGAGGTGTCTAGACTGTTACTGTAATAATTCATGTTACTGAAAGTTACTGGGAAAAGATTGTTTGACCGTAATCACCTGAGTGTACACATAGATAAGTTATGATAGACATATGTTTGTACACATGACCAGAATTGTATACCAGACTAGTGACATGCTAGGTTACACATCTAGACATTAGTCATTCCCCGTTATCATTGGTTTTCCATTAGTTTGCAAAGGGGAAAACTTACAAAAAAGAGTTTGAGGAGCTAAATTACAAGTATTCTTAAAAAGTTTATAGGTAGATCTCCTCAGAGATTCTGGAGAAGTGTGCCGATAGGAGTCTGGTCAGCGCGCGACCACTTTGTCCTTTGACGATGCGAGCGATGAGATTCCCTTCTCGCCTGATTCCGGGAATCAGAGAATAGAGGATTGGTAGAACCCTCTCGCTACTTCTCAAAACCGCCTTCTGTGAGGAATTCCTTCTCGCCTGGTTCCGGAGATTCCTTGAGGAAAAGAGGTTGTTAGGGTATCACCACCCTGAAAAGAGAAGTATTTCTCCTGAAAGGTCTCTGAATTAGGGAACGCACGGTGCGTTATGAAGAAGTCCGATTCTCCTGATCAGCAGAGGATTGATTTGGGAACAGAAGCCCGCTTTGATTGATCGCCGATCTCTGGATTCCCCTTCGACCGCCTCCTCCCCTTGTGCCCCTGGCGGGCTATTTATAGGGAGAACAAGGGTATATTCGTCCCCTTGAAGATATGGAAACAGATTGAACCGAATCTGTTTAAATCTGGAAAGTAGCCTTGCTGCGAGGCTAGGATAGCTTCTGCGGAGCTAGAAAATGGGCAAGTCGGTTGATCTTTCCGATTTGTTTTGATCCCTTTCATATCGTTGAAGGATTTTCTCTGATCCTCTTACTTGTTTCAAGAGAGTCAAAGAGATTGCGGCAATCACCTGCCATATTTGAATCCCGATTGGATTTGATTTGCTTGGATCCGATCTTATCAGGAGATTTGATTCGTCAAAGGTTGACCATAGCAAACTAATAGCGGAGCTGCCCGCTTTGAAGCTCATAGCGGAGCTAGAGGCAACTCTTGGCGAGGTCCGAAAAGAGGCTTTTCGGCGAAGCTATCAGTTAGCTTCCTGGCGATGCTCTGGATGATGCTAGCCTCTCAAACGAGGCTATCTCCTTGGGCTAATGTAATGCTAAATGCTAGCATTTTAGACCTGCTGAGGTCTGTTTAGAAACAATCCGGGTTTACTGTTCTGCTTGCTGGATCAGTGGAGTCCGAGCTGCTTCCTTGTCCCTTGGAGGTGGATGAAAACTGGTCTTCAGCTTGTCTGTCGCTAGACATTGTTCGGACCAATGAGAATCTTGTCTTTTTTAAGTGTCAACAAGACCCCCTTCAAAGTTTTCGAGAGTCTGCAATAGCTCAGACTCCGAAACACTTTGAACTGCTGTGATAGTATGTGGAGTATGAACGTCGCCATGATGGTTGAGTTCAGCTTCGCCTTCAATCCTGCTTTGGGATGAATTCGCCGAAGAGTTGCACTGGTTCGCGAGTAGCTTCGCGTCGGGGTAGCTCCGCGTCTGGGCTTCCAAGAAATAAGTTCGCTTTGGAACTCCTGTTGCCTTTTCAAAGCCAACTGCCGTGGGTCGGTTACGAGGAGGATCATTCCTTCTTTCGCGCCAATCGAGGGAGATGTTCTCCGATTTGCACGTTTCCAAGGGAGGATACTCCCTTTCTTCAAGGCGTCATAAGTGCCTTTTATGAGCTCGTGCTTCCACGCTTGGGGTGAGAGTGCTCAGGCCATGGGGCCTATAAATAGGACACTTGAGGTCCTCTGAAGAGAAATGTTTTGCCTTCCTTCTCTTCTCTTGGTTGTGAGAGATACTCAGATCTCTGAATTAGTGGGAAAGCCCACTCTGGTTGTCTAACCGGCCAAGGACCAGTAAGTCTTGATCGTTCAACGACTTCACCGATTTTAGGGAATTCATCTCCCTTTGACAGCTGCTTCAGGGATTAACTTCCCTTGATCTTCATCTTGCACTTGGCTGATCTGCAGAGAAGAATTTCAGCACAGCTTCCCTGTGAAGCTACCATCTTGACTTAATCAGAGAAAGATCACTGCATGTTAAGTCCGCTACACAGGCAGAACTTAGGACTTGGTCTCTTCAAAGGTTGAGCCAGTCTTGCCATATTAGTGAATGTTGAGACTGTGTCTGACTTTGCCATAGAGGTGAGGCTAGGACTTGGCGTTTGCTGAGCTAGTCCATTAGTTACTGTGCAGGCGGAGCTTGTCCTCTGCTGAAGTCGGATTGCTTTGCCGCCCAAGAATCTGACTTAATATCTTTGCAGCTCTTTTTTTTTGTGCTTAACTGCTAACTTGCTCCAATTTGCCTTGCAGCGAGCTATGCTTGCCAGTCTGGTAACTTGATGGAAGAAACCATGAAATTGCCTTATGCTTCCCCGGTTGAAGCTTTACTTTTAAGCAGGAGGAACAATTCGGGGCAGCGGGTGCGCGTCCCAGGGGCTGTTGGTAGCCTCTTATCCGTGATGATTCGTTCTGAGATGAGGCTGGCCGTCGCCTTTATCGGAGAGGATCCGCTTCAAGATAATGGGCGTCGCCTGTGGGATCGCCAGCATCATTGCCAACTTTCAACTTTGGTGGCCTTTGGGGGCGGTCCACTTCAGGAAAGCGGATATCGCGCCTGTTAGATCACTGGTACCACTGCCGATTCCCATTATACGTGATCTATCGTGTTGGCGGCAATAGGTTTTTATTGCCAGGCTTCAACAAAAATGGCCTAGTAAGATTTGCCATTTTTGTGGAGAAAAATGACCGTGTCCTTGCGGCACCACTGGTTACGGCCTTATGCAGGAGGAAGGCCCTTCCTGTCCCGTTGGTCCGGCCTGGGAGCAGATAAAACCGCTTGTATGCCTTTTATGCAAATGGCCTTGTTAGGCAACTTGGTGTGTTATATGAAACACAACTTTGATGTAATATTAAATGTACCCTTTCTATCAATGAAAGTTCATCTCTTGTTCATTAGATTTTTGCTTGCTTTCATTGGGAGTTCGGCCATTGCTGGGCTGGACTGTGTGCGGAGCTAAGGACATAGTCCTTCCTTCGAACGATCTTCGCGAGACTGGTGTGTACCGCGAGCAGCACACTTTTTAGAGGGTTAAGGTAGGCCTCTCGGCGAAGCCCTTGAAGGACTGTGCGAAGTCCGCACTTTTGCACTAGTGCGAAGTTAACTCTTAGTAGAGTTGAACCGGCGCTTCTCGGGAAGGCGCTTCGGGCGCTGTTTCGAATTAATTCGAAACGGCGGCATGGCCCTGTTTTTGAGGCCTCGTTTCAGGCGCTGATTGGCCTATAAAAGCCCGATCGGGCTGAACATGGAAAAGATCTCCTTTTTCAGAGAAATTTCTGTCTTTTCCTCTCCTTCTTCCTCCTTTGCTTCAGAGTACTTCGAGAACTTTTACAGTTCTTAATGGCGCCCAAAAGACGAGCGGGTAAGGAAGCAGCGACTTCTGCGGCGGAGGGCGTTCCTCCTCCGGTCATCGAGCGACCAGTCACCGGTAAGGAATTTTCCTGTCTGATTGGAGACCGAGGTCTCTTTTCCTTTGGAGCCAGTCATTTGGCTATTTAGGACGATCGAATGGGATCTATCCTCATTAGGGAACTCATTTCCCTGAACTTCCCTATTTTCCTTGCACCAGGGAAGTAAGAACTGAACAGTTCTTCTTTTAGGCTTCGGTAGAAAGCCATTGCTTGGGCAGTCTCTATCCTGTTGAGGAACAGGATATGGGTCTGTTCCTTCAGTCGTGGCCACGAAGGACGACTATTGACCATGATGTCCTTTTGATGACGTCAGCCCTTAGGGCTATGCCATTTCCTGCTTTAAGCGAAGTTGACGCTTTGGATATTTTCTGCAAAGATGCAGTCTTATCCATGAAGTGAAGCTTTTTCAAAGCTATCGCCTTGCAGGCCCTGCTTGCTGGGCGAGGCTATGCCTTAGTGAATTTTTATGCTTTCGCATCCACTTATTGGTGAACTAATCATAGCTCATTTCTGTTTTTGCAGTACATTACGCCTCCGGCCTCCAGAACAGTCTGTTCGGTCTAGCCAGTCGAGCAGGCGGAAACATCAGCGGGATACACTCATCCAGGACGGTCGTCCGCAGGTCATGCGGAGCATCTTGACTACGGCTCCGCTTGAAGATATCGACCGTCAGGCTTACAGAAAGCCTGACTTCATGTTCGGGGATGCTGCACCTGATCCCGATCGCCAGCTGCAGGCCGGTGAAGGCCAGTGGATCTTCCAGTTGGACGGCGAGAGATTCTATCTCCCGTCCACTAAGCGGCATTTTGCTTTGTCTTCCTTCGCGAGCGTGACTCAGGCTCGGAAGATGGCGTGGGGCGTGAGCCTAAATGCCGAGTCTGTGAGTGTCGGGAGGTTGACATTCCAGTCCGGCTATTCGAGGGCGGGCCATCCTCGTAGCATAATGGGGTTATACCCTGAGAAGGTATCGCGGGACCTTCCAGTAGGAGAGAACCCAGCTGCGGCGCCGACCTTTGGCACTCAGTTCTACGAAGTTGACGGGAACTACCCTGCCACCGATTTCAGGACTCCCGGTTGGGTCCACCCTCCTAGGTCGTGGTGGGCGGAGTTGACCAACTATATCCTCACTCATTTTGAGGGGGACTTAGAGAGGTTAAACCTCCATGAGGCCGTCAGGGCGACCTGCTACGGCATTGAGATGAAGGTGGCGTGCTTCTACGCTATCCTTGAGTTGTACTGCCCAGCCTCGGGGACTTTCTTCACCCCGGTTGATGAGTTGGGCATGGCCCTGCACGAGATGCGGGAGATCTCTGCTTTGCCCTTCGGGTCTCTTCCGAAGAGTACTTTCCCTGTGAGGCGGAGTTGGCTCTCCTGGAGAAGCAAGAGCCTGCTTTGCTTGAGACATATCGGGAATTGATGTGTCACTTGCACATTTGTTCCAGCATCCACACTGGTGGCAAGGGTAGCTCGAAGAGCTTGAAGAGCTGGGGAACTACTTGTTCCCGGATATGACTAGTGCGCCTGAGGCAGCTCATTGCGGAGTTGCTGAAGAAGACATCTTGGCAAGGATGGAGGTGCATGCTGAAAAGGACATCGTCGTGGCAGAAGATGATGGTCCTTTCGGGAAGGGTGATGTTCTTCGGAGCTTTCACCATCAGGCCCGTCGGCCTATGTCTCGCAAGGCGTTGCTGGCCGGCTTCTTAACCATCTGGTTAAAAAAGTGTGTCGTGCCTTCTTCTTCGGGTGACATCGTCCACCCGAATGTGCTGCTGGCTGCCGTCCGCTTGGTCCATGGCCACCGTCTGGGTCTTCTCCCGGCCATGGTGTGTTGTATTCAGAGGGGCTTTCGTGCACTGACAGAGGCTTTCTGCAGGCCAATGGCGTCAAGGCGAGGGAAGGGTGCCGTCCTGCCTTGTGACGGACCCAATCCTAGGGTAGGTTTACCATACACCTACTTGATGGCGTGGTTCGCCTTGCACTGCCCCAGTTTGATTGGAGCTGGGGAAGACCCTCCGCAGGGCGTTCAAACGGCGCTTCTCCGTCGCTTTGAAGGCCGTTCGTGGCAGAAAACTTATGTGGCTGAGGCCCGTAAGTTAGTGCGTCGTTATGACGCTTATAGCCTGTTCCGTTGTTTTCCTCGCCTGCGGGGTGCAGGATACAACGAGGAATTCCACGATGTGGAGTCAGGTCGATCTCCCATGAGTCGGGGTGTTTTCGAGTGGCTGGTCTGTATCCGGCCCTCGCATTTGCAGTACAGGAGTGGGGATACCTGCTACCTGGAGCCCTACGTCCCGAGCCGGTTTGCCCGCCAATTTGGGTATGACCAGTTGTATGTGGGCAACCCCAATCCGGACCTGGCTTTCATGGGGAGCCTCATTGATGGGGCTCGTGCTTGGCGGTTCTTTACCGCAGATGGCACTGGAGCGTTGTTACGCACGCCGCTGAGGGATCCCGGCCTTTGGACGACCCTGTGTTTCTGCCAATGGTATGCGGCTTCGAACTCCACACCTGCTGGGTTTAATGCCAACCGTTCGGGTGTGAAGTTAATTTCTCATCGGATGAGGCAGAAGGCTTCTGATAAGATGGAGGGCAAACGAGTCTGTGTTCCTGGCATAGAGGAGTTCATCGCTGTAGATGACAGCGGGGCTTCTGATGCGGGGAGCTCTCGCTTTGGGCAGAGACGAGGGCTGATGCCCATGAAGCTGATACTCGTGAAGCCGGTTCTGGTGTAGTGGGGACAGCTCCCCCACGACATGTGGAAGAAGTGGAAGAAGAGGATTCTGATGTCCACTTCAAGAGGAAGCGTGGGAGTGGATCCCGTAGGAAGTCGTCGGCGAAGAGGCCGCGTCGCCATGCTCCTACAATTGTGGTAGAGGGCGAACCCTCTACTGCGCTTCCTTCTGCTGCTCCATTAGTGGCTGAGCCGTCGGTTGCTGAACCGACTACTGGTAAGATTGGCCCCGTCTAATATGCCTTCAGCGCACTTTGAATAACTCATCATTTGCTTTTTGTTGCAGGAGCTGAGGAGCATGGGGAGCAAGGGGACCAGTATGATCCTCTATTCGCTTATGGAACTGCAGCTGGTTCCTTTGCTCGCTCGGAGGAGTCTGGAGGTGATGCGGCCGACATTGGCCTCTCGGACGCTGGGACTTCTAAAGGAAGTCCTATGGCATCCAGCTCTATCGGGTGGTTTGCGGAGGAATCGGCGAGCAGGCCGGCTATCCGCGTTGATTCTGGCAAGAACTTCGCGATGGAACCCCTAGAGACTGATGAGGCTGACGAAGTAACATCAGCCTTTGGTAAAATAACAACCTCTTGATCTCCTCTTGTTTACCGCATCTGCTTTTTGACCATGGCTTTGTTGCAGGTGTTCGGCCTCAAGATGTGTCGGCTTTGAAGGAGCCGGAGGGTTCCCTTGGAAGGTCAGAGGGTGAGTTGAGTGCTTCGTCCACGGCGAATGTTGCTATGTTGGACGTGTTGTATGGCGACTTGCCTTCTTATCAGCCCACGTCAGCTGAAAGGCGAGAGGCTGAAGGGGCGGCAGTCCCGGAGGTATCCTCACTCCCAATCACATCACCGAGTGAGGTGCCGGCAATTTTGCCCAGTGCGGGGCTGAGGGTGATTGTGGACCCTATTTCCCCGACTTTGATTGTCGAGCCTGCTGCTCAGGAGGTGGTTGCCAGTCCTACCTCCGCGGTGGCTGGCGTGCTGGTGTCGCTGAGAACTCCGTCGAGATCACCTTTGGCTTGCCCTGGTGCTGTCGATGTTCCCGCTTCTTCTTCTGCGGCGGTGTCGACTGGGATGGTAGATTGCTCCGAGGTTGTCTCAAGGGTTGATGAAGCTGAGAATGACTTCATCGGTAATCTGGTCGACAGCTTCTATAACAGTTTGGAGCAGACTATCGGTCTAGTCTTGAAGGGTTCGCCTGTGCCATTCTCGAAGCTGAAGATGGTCCTCTCCCGTGGCATTGAGTGTATCCGGACTTTGAGGGGTACCATCAAGCTACTGCTCTGGAACTCCTGGTAGATGACCTTGAGAAGGACGTGGAGGAATGGCGCCACCTCTATCATTCAGACGCAGCGTCTTTGGCTGATGACCGGCTCACACGTCTTGTTGCCCAAAGGCGCGAGGCTCAGCTCGCCGCTCAAGAGGCTGCTGAGGCTATCTCCTCTGACTTGAAGTCCTTGGAGACAGAGCAAGTAGAGGTTGGGAGTGCAATTGACGCTTCCACCAGTGCTCTTCTTGATGCCGAAGATAAGGTTAAGAGGGCCGAAGAGATGATCCGGAAGGCAAATCTCCTCTTATCTAAAGCTACGCAGATGCGTCATGAAGAGACTGCGCGGCTTGAGCAGCTCAGGGCTCGGAGTGAGGAACTGGCGCGGCAGAAGTCGTCACAGAGGGCGACTTTGGCGGAGGTCGAGGCTCGTCTGGCTCAGGCGGTGGACTTCGATGAGGCTGAGCTAAGATCACAGGCGCTGGCCCAGGCTGCTGATGACAGGAGGACGAGGCTAGCTTCGCTCGGAGATCGGATCCGATCTTATCATGTACGCCTATAGGCTCCTCCATGTATCCCATCCTTTTGGAATTTAATAAAAATTCTTTCTTTTGTCGTCTTTGTTTGTTTGGATAATGAGGCATGGCTGTCTGTTGGTTCAGAGGTCGCAATGACATAACCGAATGGGACGTCGCCAGTCTCGAGGTCAGCCCTTTGCGGGGCTAAAAGGGGAGATACTTGCCTTTTGTAAATGTCAGCAAGCATCGAGATTGAGACTTAGCTGTCTGCTGGTTTAGAGGTCGTAATGACGTAACCAATTGAGACGCCACTAAGCTCAATGGTAGATGAAACTTGGCTATCTGCCAGTTCAGAGGTCGCAATGACATAACTGGTTGAGAAGCCACCAAGCTTCAAAATAGGTGATACTTGTCTTTTGTAGATGTCGACAAATATCGAGACCTGTCTTTTGTAAATGTCAACAGGGCTCAAGATCGAGACTTAGCTGTCTGCTGGTTCAGAGGTCGCAATGACGTAACCAATTGAGACGCCACTAAGCTCAATGGTAGATGAGACTTGGCTATCTGCCAGTTCAGAGGTCGCAATGACATAACTAGTTGAGAAGCCACCAAGCTCAAAATAGGTGATACTTGTCTTTTGTAAATGTCAACAAGTATCGAGACCTGTCTTTTGTAAATGTCAACAGGGCTCAAGATTGAGACTTAGCTGTCTGCTGGTTCAGAGGTCGCAATGACGTAACCAATTGAGACGCCACTAAGCTCAATGGTAGATGAGACTTGGCTATCTGCCAGTTCAGAGGTCGCAATGACATAACTGGTTGAGAAGCCACCAAGCTTCAAAATAGGTGATACTTGTCTTTTGTAAATGTCAACAAGTATCGAGACCTGTCTTTAAGCTTTGGACCTGGCTGATGAGCTCCACAAGTGCCGTCGTGCGCTTCTTGGAGCGCTTCCTGTGCCTCTGAATGGGAAAGGCAATGGAGGAGGATACCATCATATGAACGACGGTAGAGTGTCTTCAAAGTGGGATCATAGTAGAAACGGAGCGACCTTCGTCTGATGGACGCTGCTTCTTTGGGATCGTCTGGAAGCAGACCGTGCAGAGCATAGTCAACGAGAGGGAAGCGCCAATCCCTCGGCTCAAGATCCACGAAGATATTATGGACCTCTTGGATCCTTAACATATGCTTGGAGCATACGAGATGCCGGTCGCGACTGTGAGGTGATACTCGGTGTCGGCCGGTAAGGCTAGCGTCGTCGCTAATGCAGCGAGAGCATCCGCCTTGGTGTTTTGAGATCGGGACACATGCCCGATGTAGAAGCCTTCAAATAAGCTAGCCAATTCAATGGCTGTATGATAGTAAGGCACCAAGTCCTCATGGCGGACTTCATATTCGCCTTTGACTTGACTGATGACCAGCTTTGAATCGCCGTAAGCTTCGAGGTAGCGGACCCCCATTCCATGGGCGAGCTGGAGACCGATGAGCAGAGCATTGTATTCCGCTACATTATTAGAGCATGATTCTGTCAAGGAGAATGCTCTGGGAAGGATATGATCCTGTGGGGAGATGAACACAACCCCCACTCCGGCAATAATCTTGCCTTTGGGGCCCATCCGTGATGCTTCGTCGAAGAACATCTGCCACACTTCCTCTACTGAGGTTGCATTAGATTCGAAGACCTCATCAGGGATGTCTTCGTGAAGCTTTGAATGTTCCGGAACTGGATGCGCAGCCAAGAACTCTGCAAGGGCTTGACCTTTAACCGCCTTTTGAGGGGTAAAGGTCATGTCATATTAGGACAATAGCAGTGCCCATTTAGCCAATCTTGAGTTCAATGATCCTGGCTTCGTCATAAGAAGACGCAATGGGTTTACTCTGGAGATGACATGTATGGTTTGGCCAACCAAATAATGTCGTGTCTTCTGGACAGCGAAGACGAGAGCTAAACACTCTTTCTCAATAGGATTGTAGCGAGATTCCGCTCCTATGAGAGTCCTGCTCAGATAATAAATGGCCTGCTCATGGCCATTGTCGTCCTTCTGAGCGAGGAGGGCGCCGAGGGAATAGTCTAGAGCTTTTACATAAAGAAAGAATGGTTTCCCTGATGTAGGGGCCACCAAGACTGGAGGTTTTGTGAGATACCTCTTAATGTCTTCATAAGCTTCTTGACAAGCTTGATCCCATATGAAGACAGTACCCTTTTTCATGAGACGGGTGAACGGTTGGCAGCGGCCTGATAGATTTGCTATGAATCTTCTGATGTAGGCTAACCTGCCTTGTAAGCCTCTGAACTCTTTGAGGTTCCTCGGTGGATACATGTCCTGGATGGCTTTGACTTTGTCTGGGTCCAGATGAATCCCTTTCGATATGACAATGAACCCAAGGAATTTGCCGCTGGATACTCCTAAAAAGGATTTTGTCGGGTTCATTTTCAACTGATGAGCCCGCATTATATCGAACATCGTTCTCAGATCGCGAAGATGTTCATCTTTGTTGCGGCTTTTGACAGCAATGTCGTCAACATCGCACTCTACTGTCTTCCGGAGGTGATCGCGGAAGATCGTGCTCATTGCGCGCTGGTAGGTTGCTCCGGCGTTCTTCAGTCCGAAGGGCATCACAGTGTAGCAGTATACCCCCAATGGCGTTCGGAAAGAAGTATGCTTCTCGTCATCAGGATACATCTTGATCTGGTTGTACCCTGAGAAGCCGTCCATGAAAGACATCCTTTCGAACCCGCATGTGTTGTCGATCATGACATCAGTGATCGGCAGTGGGAATTCATCTTTGGGACAGGCCGTATTGAGGTCACGGTAGTCGATGCAGATCCGTATTTTCCCGTTCTTTTTGAGGACGGGGACGATGTTAGCTACCCAGTCTGGATGCTGTTCCTCTCGGATGAAGCCGCATGCAATGAGCTTGTGGACTTCAGCTTCAATAGCCTCCATGATATTTGGGCGGAACCGACGTTGTTGCTGCTTGACTGGCTTGACGTCAGGCTTAATATTTAGACGGTGCATAGCGACCTGTGGATCAAGTCCAGGCATGTCTTCGTAGCTCCAGGCGAAGACATCTATATACTCTTTTATGAGTATTATCAATTCTTCCTTTTCGATAAGTGATAGGCTTTCACTTATGAAAATCGGTTTGGGATGATCCTGACTGCCCAAGTTGACCTGCATCACCTTGTCTTCGGTAGGCGGCTCGCGCAGCTCAAACCGCTTTTCCCATTGGAGGTTCAATTGCTGGGCCCATGATTCCTCATCGGCAACCTCTGCAGGTTCCAACTGACTGCTTGAAGTCATGAGGCTTTCGAATATCCCTCCTATGCTGACATTAGAGTCCCATTCGGAGGATGAGGCCGACTGTGATGGGATCGATCCATCGTCTTTGACCTGAACTGTTGTTGATGATGTGGGTGTGACATACCCTAACCCCCTGCGTGTACTATCATAGTAATTTGCAGGCTTCCCTTTCGGGACAAAATTACGCATTAGACTGCGCCTCCCTTTTCCAAAGTTTAGGCCGCCTCCCTGCTTCAGGTTGTAACCCATCTTCTTCATAATGTGGCGGGCTGGCCGCGCATAATGGAAGAACTGTGGAGCATCTGACTCTGAGCTTGAGTCTGCAGTTGTAGGTTTTCGTGACTGAGCTCTACCGAAGATTATCGGCGACTGACCTTGTTTGGAAGGAGGGATCACCAGCGTGACCCCTTCTATGACCTCCATAGATGTATTGGCCGCACTTGGCTTATGTACGGGCATGTGCAGAGAGCCATCCATAATGGATTTGATTGACCCAATACTCGCAGGATAATCAAAAGAGATATTATCATTAATTACCCATTCACCCTCTTCATCAGAAGGAGTATTACATTGGGGGTCATTGAGGAAACATGCTGTAATTGATTCGCCAATCAAAATGGCTGGCATGCCTATTTCGGATTCTGAATCCGCCTCATTGCCACTTTCATCATCGTCTGGCAATGGCTCTGCAGGCGTTCCGTCGGCCTCTTGATACAGGAGGGCGTCGGTGAAGTAGTTTTCCACCCCCTTGAAGGGTTGCTTTTCAGCGAAGACAGTTCGTACTGTCGCATTATCTTCAACATATTTGAAGCATTGGTGGAGAGTGGAAGGAACGATCCAGTTGGCATGGATCCAAGGTCTTCCTAGCAGCAAGTTATATGATGTGTCAGCATCAATGACATAGCACGTCACTTCTGACTTCAAGCTTCCGATTCTGCAGCGGAGCCGAATCTTTCCAAGCGGATGGCTGCTCCCGGCGTTAAAACCGTATAGTAGTGGTGGTTGCGGACAACCTGTACAATGGTATGCCGAGGAAATAGAGGAGCCTTTTGGGGATGATGATGAGTGCAGACCCCGGATCGACTTGTACTCTTTCAATGCATGTTGAACCGATATATCCGGTATAGTACAGAGGTCGATCATGCTTGTTGTCTTTGAGAAGCATATCTTCCGCCGTGAAGGTAATAGCAGGCACCTTTGACTGTGCGTGATGGCACTCTGAGCAGGAGGGCCGCATCTCATCACCAGGAACCTCAGGCATGTATGTCAGAAAGGACTCTGAGTTGGCTAACGCATCTCTGAGTGCCTCTCTTGTCTCTTTAGAGAGACGAAGGAGCTCGTGTATTGTGATACGAGCCGGGATATTGGCTAAGTGAGCCAATATATCAAAGCGGAAGGGCGTGGCTAACCCTTGGACTGACGGTTTCATCAACGCATGGTCGAACCGCACTTCCTTAGGCTTCTCTCTCCCTTTGGTCAGGACTGGAGCGGATGTCGGCATTGGTACTGACGTCGTTTGCTGTTGTATCTCGTCAGTAGACTTGTCATACTGCCTTAAGTATGACTTTCCAGACCGGGTGCCCGTCTGTTGAGGCGCATCTGCCTGCGCTGTGCAAGCACGCTTTTCTCCTTCTGAATCACTGAGGGAAGCCGAAGTAAGGTTGTCATCATCTGGCAGGACAGAGATGACATTGCAGGACTTGCTCTTTTTGCTGGAGTCCTTCGACGTCCGCTGTATGTCTTGGACGAGGTCAGGATGTATCCACATAACTTCCCCTGTCTCCAATGTCAAGGGGACGAGACCCTTGTCATCTTTAGCTATGGCTGAAGAATGCTTGACTTCCAACCGCGGTGTGGGGGCTGGATAAGTCCCGTCAGGAACCATGACCTTTTGGGCTGTGCCGAATTCAAGGGTCACCATATTGGCAGTAACTTTCTTCTGCTCTGTCTTCAGTGTGAGGACGCCGGCATCAATTAGGGCTTGTATCCTGTCCTTGAGGACATAACACTTGTCAGTAGGATGGTGAATCATCCTATGATAGAGGCAGTATTTGGGGT
Source organism: Agave tequilana (assembly GCA_038442645.1). NCBI lineage: Eukaryota > Viridiplantae > Streptophyta > Magnoliopsida > Asparagales > Asparagaceae > Agave > Agave tequilana. Next base: position 45,664 of record JAVJIF010027103.1, read on the forward strand.
CGTTTGTGCGCCCTATCTCATCAGGACGTCGAGCATCCGGCAGCTTCAGCTTGTTCCCTTTGTGGAGCAGATGGAATATTGTAACCACCTGATCATCTTTGAAGGAGTACTGTTTTGGAGGGAACTTGGGCTCCTGATTGTTGAAGCCGCTCTTCCTGGCCTTCGACTGCACATCTCCGGATAACTCCACAGACATAGTCTCTTTGCCCTTAGCTTGAGAAGATTGCGGTAGGTCGCTACGCCCTTTGTTGTTCATCCCCCACTTGCCTCTAGGGGCGGATGGTTCGAACTTTTTAGCCGACTTCTCGGCTATCTCAGCTTGTTCGACCAATTCTTTCCAAGTGTGGGCTTTGACAGCCCCCATGCGAACTTCTACTTGGTCTAAGAAGTTGTGTCTGCATGTCTGTAAGAGCATGGGTAATGGCATCCCAGCTGGGCACATCAAGGATAAGTTTCTGAATCGTTCAATGTAGTCACGGACAGATTCGCCCTTCCTCTGCACAGTGGAGAGGAGTCTGTCCATGGTCACTTCGGTATCGTCCTCATAGAAACGAGAAAGGAACCGAGTTTTCAGGTCGATCCAGGAGTTGATAGAGCCCGGGGGAAGACTGCGAAACCAGTCAAATGCCACCCCCTTTAAGGTGCCAATGAAAAGCCTAGCCATGATGGCGTCATTGCTTATAACATTACCAGTCTGAGACCGAAAATAGTAGATGTGCTGATTTGGCGAGCTCTTTCCATCATAGGTGTGCAACGTTGGTGGCTTGAACTTCGGTGGATATGGCACCGAATCCCACTCCAGTGGGTAAGGACGAACTGCCCCTACTTTCTTTAATTCATCCCTCTGAGCCAGGGATGCAATTTGGGCTTGGAGCCCTTTTAGGACTTCGGCGTCTAGTGAAGAGCCTTCTTTGGATCTATCCGTCTGACGCGGATTATTGCTGAGGCGTTCTTCCTCATCATGATTGCTCCCGGTATCACCGTCGTCCCGGTTATTGAGGAGTTGAGCAAGCATCCGTTGGATGTTGTCTAGGGCCTCTTGCTGAGTTCTGGAGGTTTGCTCCTGAGCTTCCAAACGCCGACGAAGGTCGTCATTGGCGTTATCGGCCATATTAACCGATGCTTTGTCCGTTCGCACAGAACTGACTGTTGCTGAAGAGGCATACCCGCTGTCTTCATCTTCTCCTTCGGATGATTGGGGTGACCGCCTGGGCTGTGGCACGGTTGGGACGATCGAGGAGGAAGGCTGTTCATAATTATAGGGTATCGTCACCCTGGATCTGGTGTTTCGGAAAACACCTTCTTCTTGCACCAAGACTTCACCCAAGCCCGGGCTATAATCTGGATCTGGGGATCCGAAAGGGGTATCATCAGATGTATGACCTTCCCTGTGTCGCTCTCGTCCTCTTCCGGTCATGTTGACGGACGCGAAGGCTGGGCCTCGCGAAGCACTCCTTTCATGATGCTTCTTTGTGGCATGTGTGGACAACCGGCTAAACACCGATTGATGGTGCGGAGATGCAGCCTTGATTGGATATTGCCGACAACGGGCTGAATGGATTGTCACAAGTCGGCATCCTCTTTGACAACAAGGGGAAGTGGTTTGGAGAGACTCCAATTCCCGCTTGTTTGCCAAGAATTGTCGCAGGTTAGGTTCAACAGAGCCTGAACAACCCCGTGGAGAGGCCTTTCTGGAGCGTACAAGGGATGATGCTCCGTTCTTCTTATCCCTGCAGAAGGGATTAGTACTGAATAGTACTTTGGCGCTAGCTTCGCCGACAGGTGCGAGCTTAGTGCTTGATGAATTGGGGAGCGGAGCACGCTGTGGTGCTTTGCCCGCTATTCTACTGCGAAGGGGATCAATCTCAGATAACACTGCGGTCTTAGCCTCGCGGCCGCGAACCCAGTGAATTCGTTGTGGTACAATAGCTTTGCTTGTGAAAGCGAGGCTGACAGAAGGCTTTGCTGCCCTTGATTCAGGTGACGGTATGATTGCCGTCGTGACTTCATGGCTGACAGCATCGCTAGGGCAGACGGGCATCTTACCCTTTTCTTCGCGGGAGAGGCGCGGTCTCGGCATGACTACACCGAGAGCTTCGGTTGAAGACTTCTGTTTAGGCTTCCATATCAGCCTTGACAGGGGACGCCTAGGTTCGCAAGGAACCTGAATAGCCACAAGCGGGGCTGTGGGGTGCTGGCAAAATTCTGCCTCTGGTTTCTGATTTGAAACCTTGGTCATGAAGACCTTCCTGTGCTTCCGCGCTCGAAGCGTCAGGCCACTCCCAGAGAGGACTTCTTCAAATCTTCCTTGATCGATCTGGATAACCAGGTTCTCAAAAGTGCAGGATCTGGGCTGCGGACATGTTTCCTTGTTGCGCCAGAGAACTGCGGCAGGTTTGCAGAGAATCTTTTCCGTCTCCGCAGAGACTTTGCTTGAAGATTTAGCCAGAGAAGATCTGGCTGCACCGGCTTTTCTGAATTCAGAGATAGACCCGAAGGTCTGTTCGTCGCATTGCGACACTTGATTCTCAGCAGAGGAGAATACATTCCCCAGCGGAGTCGCCATCTGATTTTCCATTAGTTTGCAAAGGGGAAAACTTACAAAAAAGAGTTTGAGGAGCTAAATTACAAGTATTCTTAAAAAGTTTACAGGTAGATCTCCTCAGAGATTCTGGAGAAGTGTGCCGATAGGAGTCTGGTCAGCGCGCGACCACTTTGTCCCTTTGACGATGCGAGCGATGAGATTCCCTTCTCGCCTGGTTCCGGGAATCAGAGAATAGAGGATTGGTAGAACCCTCTTGCTACTTCTCAAAACCGCCTTCTGTGAGGAATTCCTTCTCGCCTGGTTCCGGAGATTCCTTGAGGAAAAGAGGTTGTTAGGGTATCACCACCCTGAAAAGAGAAGTATTTCTCCTGAAAGGTCTCTGAATTAGGGAACGCACGGTGCGTTATGAAGAAGTCCGATTCTCCTGATCAGCAGAGGATTGATTTGGGAACAGAAGCCCGCTTTGATTGATCGCCGATCTCTGGATTTCCCTTCGACCGCCTCCTCCCCTTGTGCCCCTGGCGGGCTATTTATAGGGAGAACAAGGGTATAATCGTCCCCTTGAAGATATGGAAACAGATTGAACCGAATCTGTTTAAATCTGGAAAGTAGCCTTGCTGCGAGGCTAGGATAGCTTCTGCAGAGCTAGAAAATGGGCAAGTCGGTTGATCTTTCCGATTTGTTTTGATCCCTTCCATATTGTTGAAGGATTTTCTCTGATCCTCTTACTTGTTTCAAGAGAGTCAAAGAGATTGTGGCAATCACCTGCCATATTTGAATCCCGATTGGATTTGATTTGCTTGGATCCGATCTTATCAGGAGATTTGATTGGTCAAAGGTTGACCATAGCAAACTAATAGCGGAGCTGCCCGCTTTGAAGCTCATAGCGGAGCTAGAGGCAACTCTTGGCGAGGTCCGAAAAGAGGCTTTTCGGCGAAGCTATCAGTTAGCTTCCTGGCGATGCTCTGGATGATGCTAGCCTCTCAAACGAGGCTATCTCCTTGGGCTAATGTAATGCTAAATGCTAGCATTTTAGACCTGCTGAGGTCTGTTTAGAAACAATCCGGGTTCACTGTTCTGCTTGCTGGATCAGTGGAGTCCGAGCTGCTTCCTTGTCCCTTGGAGGTGGATGAAAACTGGTCTTCAGCTTGTCTGTCGCTAGACATTGTTCGGACCAATGAGAATCTTGTCTTTTTTAAGTGTCAACAATCATGACATCAGTTGTTTGTTTACAGTTATTTTACTTGTCTCTTATCTGCACGCTTATTCATGTTATTTTTATTCAGTTGTTTGTTTATCATGTTATTTAGTTATCTTATGTTTGTAGTTTATCTTGTTATTATTCTATGCACATTGTTTATATGCACGACCAGTCCTCTTTACACACACACACTCACTAGGTCGCTTTCTGACGACCCTGGATTTGCACGTCCAGATATTAGATGCTTTGTTTCTATTGTCAGGTGTTCGATCAGACCATACATATTGCGAGGAGCTTGGGTCTTTCTCTCTCTGATTCTGATATTCTTGCCTCTTTTTATTCCTATTTCTGTACTTTTCTTGATTCATGCATATCAGATTCACTCTCTATTCCAGTGCTTTTTATATGATATTATGCGTGGATATTTATATGGGATATTGCAGTGATTATTGATTGATCTTGGTTTAGATTTATACCTTGTTCAGGTTACTTTAGGCTTAGCGTGTAAACGTGGGTAATTTTCTCGCGTATATACGTCGCCGACTCTCGTCGCGACTCCGTTTCCATGTATTTTGGGAAGCGGGGCGTGACATTCGGCATGTTCCATTGGGTTCATCCGATAGTGCGACAAGTTGGGTAGAGTGGCTCCCGGAACTAAATCAATGGCATATTGAATGTCTCGCATTGGTGGCAGTTGATCAGGGAGGTCGTTAGGAAAGACATCAGTAAACTTTGTGATAATAGGGCCACATCAGGAAGAATCGTCTCATGAGATTGTTTCGCTACTTCCCGAGCAACCAAAAGATGACTTGTGCCCCACTAATCACTTCTTGTTCAATTTCTTTAGGGCTGATTAAGTTGAGATTCTTCTCTTTTCTCGTGTCTACTGGCTTTTTCTCTTGTTTGGATCTGGGTTGACTCGGAATTATTTGATCTGTTGCCCTTCATAGTTGAAAGTACAAGTGTTAGACTTTCCCCACAAAGTCACGTCCATATCAAATAACCAAGGTCGACCAAGAATCATATGTCCTGCATCCATAGTTATTACATCGCACCAAATTTTGTCCTTATAGGTGGCAAATTGCACAGGTATAAGACATCGTTCGTTCACCTCCATCGATGCTGTGTTAATCACGTAACTTTGTACGGACTAGGATGAAGGACCGTTTTTAACCCTATCTTTGAAATCAAACTGGATGACACCGCATTTATACAACTTCCACTATCAACAGTGATGTTATAATTTTTTTCACCAATCTTTATCCATGTGTGGAAGATCGAGTTTCTTCGCCAGTCAACCATATCCTTAGGTTGAGCGAGAGTACATCAAACGACAGCAACATGTCTAATAATACTAAGAACTTCCTCGTGTTCTAAGTCATTCTCAGAATCACTGCTCGCATTCCCTACGAATACAATATCCTTTTGAGGTTCGTCCTGCATCTCATCTGATTGATCATCTAGAAAGAGGGTTCTGAATTACTTGGGCAGAACTTTTCTACGTGCCCATAACCTTGACATTTAAAGCACTGGGTGCGGGGGTTGGTTCGTGGCACACTCTCGACTGGGCCTTTACCCTTGAGATCTCTCTTTGAGGTCGAACTGTTAGGATTGGGTTTGAGCTGGGACTGTCCAGAGGTGGCTCTAGTGCCTTGACTCTTGTAATCTGAACCTCGTTGATAGTAAGATCCTCGAGATGCATCTAAGTCCCGAACTATCTGATAGGCGTGTTCTAAATCACTAACACCTCTTGTAAAGAGTTCCCTACGGAGTCATCACGAAGGTCAGACCTAAACCTAGAGAGGGTTACCGTTGGAGATTCATCGACAAACTCGCTACACCGAGTCAAAACTCGTCAAATTTCTCAATATATTTAGTAGCAGAACGAGTTTCTTATGTCAGTCTACTTCATTTGTCTAACAGTTGATCCTGAAAAGTAATGGGGAGGTACTTGTGGCTTAACTTGGCCTTCTTCTCATCCCAAATTCAGATTGTTCTTACCTCCTTGGTGCTATCAGTCTTTCAACATTCGACCAATATTGTCCTGCCTGTCCTACCAGTTTCATGGCAGCGAAACGGACTCGCCGCTCTTGGGACATCTCGTACCACTTGAAATAACGCTATAGACTCATTATCCAATCAAGATAATGTTGTGGGTCTAAGCGGCCATCAAAGTTCGATACGTCTACTTTGATGTTCTTCAAGTACCGTTTATTCTCATTGTATTGATTGTAATTCCTGTTTATTCTGTCCTCTCGACGATTATTAAGTTGATGCTCTTCTTTACGAGCTCCATCATGACGTTCCACTTCCAACCTATCCATTCTCTGACCTAAGGTGTTCATTTGGGCTTTAATTTCCTCAAGGGTTTTGAGAATTTTAAGAGTCATGTAATCTGTTGGTGAGGTGATACCAGACGAATAAGCATTGGGATCCATGTCTGTATTAGGTTCTATTGGGTCGTAGACTTTACCACTACGAGTACACATACATAGTTACCCTTTTTTTAATACTATCTAAATGCTGAATTTATGATTTTTTTATATAATAATGAATGTAATCTATTATTTTCTATATGTCACTAACAAACTCTAATGCAATCATGCAGGATGATGCAAAAGATGCGGAGGATCAGCAACAATTCAGTAAAATAAAGCGTACAATAAGGCGAATGAATTTGCTAGCAAGCTCAAGAGTGTAAAATAGCGACTGTGATGTAAAAAGAATTTGCAATTTAGACCTCAATATTTTGTAAAATATTAATTCTATGCAATTGTCGATATCCACTATGTATTTAGCAGTCCCTAAATTAATATAAAAATGTCGCAAATAAGGGCCAAGCAGATACACACGCTCACTATATGCGGACGGCAGACAATTGATGAAATTATAATGACAGAATTTAAAGTGGTATCAAAAATTTTAGTTGAGAGAAGTTATACCTGAATTCTGATTACTTAGGAAATCGAAAAGAGTCCAAATAGGACCCTGGTCGCTCGAAAATGCACTAGCGTGCTTAAGATTGCTTCAAGCCTCGGATTGTAGTTCGCGGATCAGTTGTAATCGGATTCGAATCACCACCCAAATTAGAACTTCAAAACTCCAAAATCACATTGTTGTTGTTGTTTTATGAGTGATAATAGCAGTATATCGAGACTATTTATATGAGTTGAGATTGATATGACTCTTTATTTATATGTAGATTGGGTACTCTGGCATATATTGGCCAATTTCCAGCTCGGATAGTTCGAGCGCGAGTTGGATGGCAGACTCCATGGATTATGGTTATGAGTCTGATGAGACTGACCCAGAGATTATATTCTCATCCCCAGTACACATAGACCATGAGGAGATTGAGTCTCATGCGTCTAATGAGCCTGATTTGACTATCACCGATACAGAGAGTATGGTCGGGGATTCTCTTGATGTAGGAGAGACGGGGGATACGAGTGTGATAAGGGAGGAGAGGATTTACTTATGGAGATCTTTTTTGGGATGCAAGATGGAAAGATGACATGGATTTATATGATGATTTGGACGACTGGTGTTGGGAAGGAGACGAATTACCAGGAGAAGATTCTGAGAAAAGCATGGACGATAGCGAGGATAGCAACAGTACCAGTGGGGACTCAAGTGGGAAGACTCTGCCCTATGATGGATGAATCAATGAGCAATTACCTTTGATATGTATATATATGTATATATCTATTGTGCTAGCTGATGAACATCTTAGGAGTTTTTGATGTATATGCCCTGGCACATCTTGTATGCATGATGTGGGTTAGTTCGGATATCCAGAGGTTAGATATTTCAATGTAATACCCTTGTATCTATTTTGGGATATATAAATATAAATATAAATATATATATATATATATATATATATATATATATATATATATATATATATATATATATATATATATATATATATATATATATATATATATATATATATATATATATAAAGTTGCTTGCTTGCAACTGACAATGTATGTTGTTATTTAGAATTCAAATACTAAAGTGATTGTATGAAACTAAGAATTTTATCTGAATTATTTTCATATATCTGAATTATTTTCATATATGTGAATTATGTTGACTAGACATCCTCATCTTATAGGAAGGACGCATGGATCTAAATCAATCGCCACTTGAAGAGTCATTATCGCTCAATGTTTCACACTATAGTACGATGAGGAGTATTCACCCCACGGACAGTAATGAAGACTCAGAAACACAGATGGGAGGAAGTCGTGAAACTCTAGAAGTTATGCCGGAGTGGTTCACCCAGTTAATGGTAAGAACTAATGTAATAATTTCTACCGAGCTTTAGAACAGTTCCAAAAGATGAGACCATCAGTATTTGTAGGGGACGTGGATCCCTTACAAGCTGAAGGATGACTCCTCCAGATAGAAAAGATTCTGAATGTAATGAATTGCACTAATGAGCAGAGGGTATCCTTCATGTTTCAAAAAGAAGCAGAGCACTAGTGGAGGGCAGTAAAAGATAGTGTGAAAAACACAGGAGAACAAATTATATGAGAATTCTTAGTGAATAAATTCACCAAAAAGTATATTCCATAGACGGCCAGAGTTAAGATGGCGTCAGAGTTTCTGGAGCTATGACAAGGTTAGATGAATGTATCCCAATATGATCAGAGATTTATCCAATTGTCCAGATATGCTGATGTTTTGGTAAAAGGTGAGGCAAAAAAGACAAAAAGGTTCGTGAGGAGCCTGAAATTAGAAATTAGGGATAAATTGATTCCCCTACAACTAAGAAATTATCTTCAAGTTGTGAAAAAAGCCTTGGAGGTGAAAATGGATATACAAGAAAGTCAAGGAGACTGGGCAAGCGAATTATTCATGTCGAAGCGTCCCGATATCAGGGACCATCAGTATCGGTAGCACCGGGATCTACTAGTAGTAAAGAATTCGGGTTTAATGTAACTTTTCAAAGGGGAGAATGGGCCCGAGGCGGAGGATCATGGTTGAGGAAAAGAGACACTTTTCAGAAAGCACAGACTACATCTGTGTCCCACCCTAGAATCTCGGAGGCCCCTTAGTGCCAGAAGTGTAAGATGAACCATTTTGAAAACTGCATTCAAGAGAGAACTTGCTATAATTGTGGAGGAATAGAACATTTAAAGAAAAATTATCCAACAATGCGAGGAAGCCAAGGGCTGAGTAGAGGAAGTGGGAGGTCAGCTTGAGAATAAACCCCTCCTAGGAGACTAGTCAGTAATTTTAGGCAGTCCAGTAATGCACCGCGACCTGCTGTAACTCAATCATTTGTACAACAACCACGTGCTCAAGGAAGAGCATTTGCGTTGACCTATTGAGAAGCGATGGCCTCGAATGCAGTAGATGGAAGGTATGATCTCCATATCAGGATATTGCTCGTGCATTGTTTGATCCTGGAGCTACTCACTCATTCATATCCAGTACTTTTGCATAAAAATTGAATCAAACCCCAGACCCCCTAAGATTTCAGTTGGTTGTATCCACACCCATAGGGGTAAAGATAATAACTAACACTAAATATGTAAATTGTGAAGTGATAATTGGGGAGATGAAAACATCTATTGATTTGATTAAGCTGGGCGAGATGGAATTTAATGCAATACTAGGAATGGATTGGTTGTCCGCTTGTAGAGCACATGTGGATTGTAATAGGAAGAGAATCATCTTTAAAATGAAAAAAATTCCGGAGTTTATTTTTGAATTTTGGACACAAATGGAACCAATATCAAAATTGAGACTATTCCAGTCGTAAATGAGTTCCCGGATGTATTCCCGGAAGATTTACCAGGTTTGCCCCCAGATCGAGATGTAGAATTTGCAATAGATATGATACCAGGTACTGCCCCACTCTCTAAAGCATCATATCGTATGGCCCTCGCAGAAATGAAAAAACTTAAAACTCAATTACAGGAATTGATGGATAAAGGTTTCATCCGACCGAGTGTATCACCCTGGGAGCACCAATATTATTTGTTAAGAGGAAGGATGGAAGTATGAGATTATGTATCGACTATCGGGAGTTGAATAAGATCACTATTAAAAATTGATACCCATTTCCTCAAATTGATGACTTATTTGATCAACTACAAGGGTCTTGTGTATTTTTTAAGATAGACGTTAGGTCAGGATATCATCAGTTAAAGATCAAGCCAGAAGATGTGTCTAAATCGGCTTTTAGAACAAGATACGGACACTTTGAACTCCTAGTCACGCCTTTTGGACTTACTAATGCCTCAGTAGCATTTATGGACCTGATGAACCGAGCGTTTCAACCATATCTTGATCAGTTCGTGGTGGTATTCATCGATGATATTTTGATTTATTCAAAGAATAGGGAAGATCATAAAAGTCATCTTATAACTGTCCTCCAAACCTTGAAGGAGAAACAACTATATGCTAAATTGAAGAAATGTGAATTTTGGTTAGAACGAGTAGGGTTTCTTGGCCATATTATATCCCAAGAAGAGAATATCAGTAGATCCAATGAAGATTGAAACAATCAAAAATTGGCCTAGACCCACAACTGTTACTGAAGTTTGAAGTTTCTTGGGTTAGCCGGATACTATAGAAGATTTGTTGACTGATTCTCTCAAATTGTGGCACCATTGACGCAATTAACTAGAAAGAATAAGAAGTTTGTGTGGGGAGAAGAACAAGATAAGAGTTTCTTTGAAGTTAAAACGAGGCTGACATCTGCTCCGGTTCTAATTGTACCTTCAGGAACTGAAGAATTTATCATTTATAATGATGCCTCAAAATTGGGACTGGGATGTATTTTGATGCAACATGGGAGAGTTATTGCCTATGCGTCCCGACAAATGAGAATTCATGAAAGAAACTACCCTACTCATGATTTGAAATTAGCCGCGGTGATTTTTGCCTTGAAAATCTGGTGACATTACTTGTATGGAGTGTCTTGTGAAATCTTTACAGACCACAAGAGTTTGAAGTACATTTTCACACAAAAAGAACTGAATATGCGGCAAAGAAGATGGCTAGACTTAATGAAGGATTATGATATTACTATCTACTATCACCCTAGAAAGGCCAATGTGGTGGCTGATGCCTTAAGCCGGAAGTCAGGAGGATCAATGGCCGCTCTTATAACTCGCAAAATGAGATTATTAAGAGATCTAGAAGAAATGCAAGTAGAGGTGCGAGACATTGACTCTTCCAATACTAGAAATCAATTGAATCAAGTAAGTGTTCAATTTGATTTATATGACAAAATCAAAGAAGCCCAATAAAGAGATGCTCAAATGAGAAAAATTATGCAGAAAGTACTAAAAGGAGAACTCAAGGAGTTTAAACTTGAAGATAATATAATGAAATTTGGACACAGATTTGTGTGCCTGATATGACAGAAATAAAAGATGAAATATTGAAAGAAGCTCGTTGTACGCCGTATACAGCTCATCCGGGGAGCACAAAAATGTATCAGGATCTGCAACATAACTTTTGGTGGGATGGAATAAAAATAGATATTTTCAATTTTGTCCACAAGTGCTTAGTATGTCAATAAGTGAAAGCAGAATATAAGAAGCCCCTAGGATTACTAGTACTATTACTAATTTCTGAATGGAAATGGTGTCACATTACCATGGACTTTGTTACTGGACTTCCTCGGACATCTCAAGGACTAGATACAGTCTGGGTAGTAGTAGATAGACTTACTTATCTGCCCACTTTCTACCCATCTGAATCAATTATTCTATGGAGAGACTGGATCAAGTATATATTCGAGAAATAGTTAAACTACATGGAGTACCTGAGTCTATTGTATCAGATCGGGATCCTAGATTTCAATCTAGATTTTGGAGAAGCCTATCTGAAGTTTTGGGCACTAAGTTGCAGCTCAGTATAGCGGCACACCCCAAACAGATGGACAGTCAGAGAGGACTATTCAAATACTGGAAGATATGTTGAGAACTTGTGTACTAAATTTTAGGGGAAACTGGGACAAGTATTTACCTTTAGTGGAGTTTGCTTATAATAATAGTTATCAGTCCACCATCGGCATGCCTCCGTTTGAAGCTTTTTATGGTAGAAAGTGTAAATCACCAATATGTTGGGAGGAAGTTTGGGATAGAAGGATATTCGGCCCTGACATAATTCAAGAAGCTACTGATAAGATTAAGTTAATTAAGGAAAGGATGAAGGCAGCCCAGAGCAGGAAGAAAGCTTATGCAGATAAACGCCGCAAATCACCGGAATTTGAGGTAGGGGATAAAGTTTTCCTAAAGGTATCTCCAATGAAGGGAGTGAAACGTACCGGCAATAGGAACAAATAGCTCCTGAATATGTTGGACCATTTGAGATATTGGATAGAATTGGACTGGTTGCTTATCTTTAGCCTTACCTCCTGTTTTGGAGAGAATACATAATATATTCCATGTCTCTCAGTTAAAAACGTATATACCTGATCCCGATCATATCATCTCCTATGGACTTTGCAAATACAAAAAGACATGACATACACGGAAGAGGTAGTACAAATCTTAGATCGTAAGGAGAAACAATTGAGAATCAAAATTATTTCCTTGGTCAAGATTTTATAGAGGAATCAACATATAAAAGAAGCAACTTAGGAGCTAGAAGATGAGATGCAGAAGAACTATCCACACTTATTCCAAGGTACGTTGAGTTTCGAGGACAAAACTTCCTAAAAGAGGGTAGAGATGTAACACTTACCTTAATTAATCACCACTTAATATTTTATATGCTAACGTTGGGTTAAATTAGGTGTTTTTACGGACAATGTGATGCATAACTATTTTCATCAATATTAAATTTAGAACGTAAGTTTTGATCTTAAAGCGGTGTTAGTAACCAGTGATGCTTGGTTATCGGGTAATACACTTAAGACTTTATATCACCTTAGGGAAATGATATGGGGACAAGAATCCATGAAGGGTATTCACACTAAAACCTTATACCATACATATACAAGTATAGAATGTGTATGGGTGTATGAATACACATGTGACTTTTGACTTTTTCTTTCCAACCATGCTTGTAGGGTACAAGTGTTAAATGAAGAGGATATGGAGCCTTACCTTTAGGGATAAGGTGGAGATGTAGAGTAGTAATTGAGGGACACTTGGCATGAATCCCTTGTAGGGAAGTGAAGTATATATAGGATTAAATTGGGAGAAAAATCTCATTTTCCAACTCCACACACTCTCCCCCCCCCATTTTCTCCATCTCTTACCCTCCCCTCCCTTCATCCCTGTGCTGCCGGCCAGGAGAGGGCAGCCAACAGCCCTCTCCCCTCCTCCATTCTCCCATTCACTCACTCACTCTCTCTCACACTCATTCACTCACTCTTCTTCCCCTTCCTTCCTAATTGCTATAAAAGCTTTTCTAAGCCTATATTATCTTCTCCAAAAGCCAACTAGAGTATGAAAAATGGTGAACTAACATCATATTAGAGGGACTAAATTCTTGAAGCTAGTGTTGACCAAGGTTAGCAAGAAAGGAGGGTGTTTCTTGGTTGATTAAGGTAAGCCATCATTAGGCCTACACCATTCTTACTCTTCTTCATTTATAGACTAATAATGATGTTGATATATGATCTTGTAGACTCTAATATAGCCGGCAAAACAAGCTTGTTAAACGAGGTGATCTCTTCAAGGGTGAGTAGAATAAACTAGTACCTAAAATGAAACATGAGGATTGTTAAGATTGGTGTAAAAGTGAAATTTCTTACATGTGCATGATTATGAACTATTATATATGCATATGGTTGTTAGTATAGTTATTATTGAATGATTATGAGTGTATGTAATAGTAAATTTTTATAGACATGGCTATTACATTTAAATTGATCACCATTTGTTACGTATATCAACTAACTATTGGAATGTATAGGCGGTAAGAAGTTATCCATACAAACATACCCTTACGCTTGATTAATGTACATATGAATATATATATGTATGTGTATGTATACATGACTATGGGGTTGTACATAAGTGAAGAGAATTCCGAACATATGAATAGATATGTGTATGTGTATGTATACATGAAGAAAATTTCAAACATATGAATAAATATGTGTATGTGCGTGTATACATGATTGTGATTTTACATCGTCGAAACTTGTAACGCCCCGATCCCGCAGGTACGGGGACGTTATAGCGACGTACATACGCGGGATGAAAAACACCCTCGCGCGTACGTAAGCCTCAGTACAGGAAATAGCCTCCCTATACACAAGAGTTCCAGCATTCAATAAGTACAAGAATACCTGCAGAAAGAGGTTAGTGATCATAACAGATAGAAAAATAGGGATAAATAAGATAATAGAAACAAATCACAAAGATACCTATAAATGATCTCGATGCTAAGTCTCCTATGTGAACCCAATGGACTATCTGACAGTATGATATCTCGAATCTCCAACCTGGGCACGCAAACCCAGGGTCGTCAGAAAGCGACCTAGTGAGTGGTAAAATGAAGGAGGCAGTAATATATACGATAGTAATACATACACGATAATAATATATAATACATGATTCTGTAATAGTGATATCATATAGTAGGCATATAATAAGCAGTAGAAATATAAACAGGTCATATGTTAATATCATCACTACCTAGCACGTTATCATTGTTGACACTTAAAAAAGACAAGATTCTTATTGGTCCGAACAATGTCTAAACTTGTTGACATTTACAAAAGACAAGTGACAGACGAGCTGAAGATCAGTTTTTACCCATCTCCGAGGGACAAGGAAGCAACTTGGACTCCACTGATCCTGCAAGCAGACAGTGAACCCGGATTGTTTCTAAACAGACCTCAGCAGGTCTAAAGGTGCCAGCACTTAGCATCGCATGAGCCCGAAGGGATAGCCTCGCTTGAGAGGCTAAAATCATCCAATTTCGCTTTGAAGCCACTCAAAGCCTCGCCAAGAAGCTAACTCGCAAACTTCGCCACAGAGGACTTCCAGCTCCGCCAAAGGGTTTCTTTCGGACTTCGCCAGAAGCTGCCTCTAGCCCCGCTACGAGCTCAATGCGGACAGCTCCGCTGTTGGTCTGCTATGGTCAACCTTTGACCAATCAAATCTCCGGATGAGATCGGATCCAATCAGATCAAATCCAATTAAGATCAAATCAGAGATCAAATTTGGCAGTTGATTGCCACAATCTCTTGACTCTCATAAAACGAGTAAGAAGATCAGGGGAAATCCTCCAACGATATGGAAAGGATCAAGAAGATCAACCGACCTGCCAATTCTAGCTTCGCAGAAGCTGATCTTAGCCTCGCAGCAAGGCTACTTTCCGGATTCAAACAGATTCGATTCAATCTGTTTCCATATCTTCAAGGGACGATTATACCCTTGCTCTCCTTATAAATAGCCCACCAGCGGCACAAGGAGAGGACACACACGACACACACGAGACCGGCTCAAAAGGCACAGAAGAGCTCCACAAGCAGAGACTTCTTCATAACGCACCGTGCGCTCTCGAATTCAGAGACCTTTTAGAGAATTGCTTTCTCTATCCAGGGTGTTGATACCCTAACATCGTCCTTCTTCTCAAGGAATCTCCGGAACCAGGCGAGAAGGAATTCCCAATTGAAGGCGATTTTGAGAAGCAGCAAGAGGGTTCTACCAACCTTCTATTCTCTGATTCCAGGAACCAGGCGAGAAGGGAATCTCATCGCTCGCATCGTCAAAGGGACAAAGTGGTCGCGCGCTGACCAGACTCCTATCGGCACACTTCTCCAGAATCTCTGAGGAGATCTACTTGTAATCTTTTTAAGAATACTTGTAATTTAGCTCCTCAAACCCTTTTATTGTAAGTTTTCCCCTTTGCGAATATAATAGAAAACAAGATGGCGACTCCGCTGGGGAAGAAATTCTTCACTACCGAGAATCAAGTGTCGCAATGCGACGAACAGACCTTCGGGTCTAACTCTGAATTCAGAAAAGTCGGTACAGCCAGAGCCCCTCTGGCTAAATCTTCAAGGAAAGTCTCTGCGGAGACAGAAAAGGTTCTCTGCGAACCTACTACGGTTATTTGGCGCAACAAAGAAGCACGTCCGCAGTCTGATTCCTTTACTTGTGAGAACTTGGTGGTTCAGTTCGATCAAGGAAGATTTGAAGAAATCCTCTCTGGGGGTGGCCCAATGCTTCGAGCACGGAAGCATAGGAAGGTTTCCACGACCAAGGTTTCAAAGCAGAAACCGGAAGCAGAATTCTGCCAACACCCCTCAGCCTCGCGTGTGGCCAATCAGGTTCTTTGCGAACCTAAGTCTCCTCTGCCAAGGCGGGTATGGAAGCCTAAACAGAAGTCTCCAACCGAAGCTTCAGGCGTAGCTACGCCTAAACCGCGCCTCTCTCGCGAAGAAAAAGGCAGGATGCCTGTCTGCTCCAATCATAAAGTTACGACGACAATCATACCGTCGTCCAATTTAAGAGCAGCAATGCCTCGCGCCGGCCTCGTTCTCATGAGCGAAGCTACTGTACCACAGCGTACGCGCAGGGTCCATGACCGCGAAGCTGAAGCCAAAGTACCATCTAAGGCTAATTGCCTTCGCAGCAGCATAGCGGGTAAAGCACCGCAGCGTGCTCCGCTCTCCAGTCCGTCAAGCGCTAAGCCTGCGCTTTGTGGCGAAGTTAGAACCAAAGCACTATTCAGTGCTAATCCCATCTGCAGGGATAAAAGAAGCAGGACATCGTCCTATGTGCGATCCAAAAGAGCCTTTGCGCTCGATTGCAGAGACCCAACCGGGTCTGATTTGAGGAAATTGTTGACGGATAGACAAACCTCTTCCCCCTATTGTCAACAAGTGGGATGTCAGCTGGTGATACTCCACTCGGTCCATTGCCGGCTGGGACCAATCCCCGCCACGCCTCCAAGACGACGATCAGTTTTTGATCAGCTATCGGTACAGGCCCCGAGGAAACACCGCAAAAGGAGCACCTCACGAGATCCAGCCTCCGCATCCGTCAACATGACTGGGAGAGGACGAGAGCGGCGCAGGGGAAAACAAACAGCTGACGACACCCCCTACAGCTCCCCAGATCCAGATTATAGCCCAGGTTTAGGCGAAGTCTTGGTGCATGACGAAGGTATCTTCCGAAACACCAGATCCAGGGTGGCAATACCCTACAGTTACGAGCAGCCTTCTTCCTCGACGGCCCTAGCCTCGTCACAGCCCAGGAGATCACTCCAATCATCGGATGAAGAAGATGAAGATAGTGGGTACGCCTCTTCGGCGACAGTTAGCTCGGTGCGAACAGACAAAGCATCAGTCAATATGGCTGATAATGCTAACGACGACCTTCGTCGACGTTTGGAAGCTCAGGAGCAAACTTCCAGAACCCAGCAAGAGGCTCTGGACAACATTCAACAGATGCTCGCTCAACTCCTCAGAAACCGGAATAACAATGATGCGGGAGCAATCACGATGAGGAGGAACACTTTAGCAATGAGCAACCAAAGCCGGAGAAATCCAAGGAGGGTTCTTCCTTAGACGCCGAAGTCCTTAAGGGCCTCCAGGCTCAAATCGCATCCCTATCTCAGAGGGATGAATTAAAGAAGGTAGGGGCAGTCCGTCCTAATCCGCCGGAGTGGGATTCGGTGCCATATCCACCGAAGTTCAAACCACCAACGTTGCATACCTATGACGGAAAGAGCTCGCCAAATCAGCACATCTACTATTTCCGGTCTCAGACTGGTAATGTTATAAGCAATGACGCCATCATGGCTAGGCTGTTCATTGGCACCTTAAAGGGGGTGGCATTTGACTGGTTCTGAAGTCTTCCCCCGGGCTCTATCAACTCCTGGATCGACCTGGAAACTCGGTTCCTCTCTCGTTTCTATGAGGACGATACCGAAGTAACCATGGACAAGCTCCTCTCCACTGTGCAGAGGAAGGGCGAATCTGTCCGTGACTACATTGAACGGTTCAGAAATTTATCCTTGATGTGCCCAGCAGGGATGCCATTACCCATGCTCTTACAGACATGCAGACACAACTTCTTAGACCAAGTGGAAGTTCGCATTGGGGCTGTCAAAGCCCACACTTGAAAGGAATTGGTCGAACAAGCAGAGATAGCCGAGAAGTTGGCTAAAAAGTTCGAACCATCCGCCCCTAGAGGCAAGTGGGGGATGAACAACAAAGGACGTAGCGACCTACCGCAATCTTCTCAAGCTAAAGGCAAAGAGACTATGTCTGTGGAGTTATCCGGAGATGTGCAGTCGAAGGCCAAGAAGAGCAGCTTCAACAATCAGGAGCCTAAGTTCCCTCCAAAGTAGTACTCCTTCAAAGACGATCAGGTGGTCACGATATTTCATCTGCTCCACAAAGGGAACAAAATGAAACTGCCAGATGCTCGGCGTCCCAATGAGATAGGGCGCACAAACGACCCTAAATACTGCCTCTACCACAGGATGATCCACCATCCTACTGACAAGTGTTATGTCCTCAAGGACAGAATACAAGCCCTGGACGATGCCGGGGTTCTGACGTTGAAGACGGAGCAGAAGAAAGTCACTGCCAATATGGTAACCCTCGAGTTCGGCAAAACTCCAAAGATCACAGTTCCTGACGGAACTTATCCAGTCCTTGCCCCACGGTTGGATGTCAAGCATCCTCCAGCTACAGCTCAAGATAATAAGGGTCTTGTTCCCTTAACATTGGAGACAGGGGAAATCATGTGGATACACCCAGACCTCGTCCAAGACATGCAGTGGGATTCAAAGAAGCCCAAGTCAAAGGGCAAATCTTGCAATGTCATCTCCCTCCTGCCAGACGACGGCAATCTTACTTCAGATTCCCTCAGTGATTCAGAAGGAAAAAAGCTTGCTTGCACGGCGCAAGCCAATACGCCTCAGCAGACGGGCACCCGATCCGGAAAATCATACTTGAGGCAGTATGAAAAGTCTACTGACGAGACACAACAGCAAACAACATCAGTACAAGTACCAGCATCCACTCCAATCCCAACCAAGGGAAAAGAGAGGCCTAAGGAGGTACGATTCGACCACGTGTTGAAGAAACCACCAGGCCAAGGGTTTGATACGCCCTTTCGGTTTGACATATTGGCTCAGCTGGCCAATATCCCAGCTCGTATCACTATACATGAGCTCCTTCGCCTCTCAAAAGAGACAAGAGAAGCACTCAGGGAGGCGCTAGCCAATTCAGATTCCTTTCTGACATGCATGCCTGAGATCCCTAACGATGACGTTCAGTCTCCTTGTCCAGAATGTCATCATACACAATCCAAGGTGCCCGCTATTACATTCACGGCGGAAGATATGCTGCTCAAAGACAACAAGCACGATCGACCTCTGTACTACACCGGATATATCGGTTCAACGTGCATTGAAAGAATACAAGTCGATCCGGGGTCCGCACTCAGAATCATCCCCAAAAGGCTTCTCTACTTCCTCGGTATACCGCTGTACAGGTTGTCCGCAACCACTACTACAATATACGGTTTCAACGCCGGGAGCAGTCATCCACTAGGGAAAATTCGACTCCGTTGCAGAATCGGGAGTCTGAAGTCAGAAGTGACATGCTATGTCATTGACACTGACACATCATATAACCTGCTGCTGGGACGGCCATGGATCCATGCCAACTGGATCGTTCCCTCTACTCTGCACCAATGCTTCAAATATGTTAAAGATGATGCGACAGTACGAACTGTCTTTGCTGAGAAGCAACCATTCAAAGGGGTGGAAAACTACTTCACTGACGCTCTCCTGTATCAAGAGGCCGGTGGAGCACTCAAAGAACCATTGCCAGACGATGATGAAAGTGGCAATGAGGCGGATTCAGAATCCGAAGCAGGCATGCCAGCCATTCTGATTGGCGAACCGATTATAGCATGTCTCAATAATCCCCAATGTAATACTCCTTCAGAGGATGAAGGTGAATGGGTAATTAATGATAATATTTCTTTTGATTATCCCGCGACTGTTGGGCTATTTGAATCCATTACGGATGGCTCCCTACACATGCCTTTACATAAGCCAAGTGCGTCGAGTACACCCATGGAATCCGCAGAAGGAGCCGTCTTGGTGATCCCGCCATCCAAAGAAGGTCAGTTACCGATAGTCTTCGGTAGAACCCAACCACGGGGACCCACGGTCGCAGATTCAAATTCAGACTCAGACACTCCACAATTCTTTCATTACGCGCAGTCAGCGCGCCATATTATGAAGAAAATGGGATACGACTTGAAGCATGGAGCAGGCCTGAATTTTGGAAAAGGAAGGCGCGGTTTGATGCGGAACTTTGTCCCAAAAGGGAAGCCTGCAAATTACTATGATAGTACACGCAGGGGGTTGGGATACGTTACACCCACATCGTCAGCAACGGTTCAAGCCAAAGACGATGAACCAATTCCATCACATTCAGCCTCATCCCCCGAGTGGGACTCAGACGTCAGTGTAGGAGGAATATTCGAAAACTTCACTGGTAATATGACTTCAAGCAGTCAATTGGAGCCCGCAGAAGCTATTGATGAGGAGCCATGGGCCCAGCAATTAAACCTTCAATGAGAAAAATGATTTGAATTGCGCGAGCCACCTACTGAAGACAAGGTGATGCAGGTCAATTTGGGTAATCAAGACCACCCTAAGCCCATCTTTATAAGTGAAAGCCTATCACTTACAGAAAGGGAAGAACTGATAATGCTTATAAAAGAGTATATAGATGTCTTTGCATGGAGCTACGAAGATATGCCCGGACTTGATCCGCAGTTCTCTATGCACCATCTAAACATCAAGCCTGACGTCAAGCCAGTCAAGCAGCAACAACGTCGGTTTCGCCCAAACATTATGGAAGCTATTGAAGCCGAAGTTCACAAGCTCATTGCATGTGGCTTCATCCTGGAGGAACAACATCCAGATTGGGTAGCTAACATCGTCCCCGTCCTCAAGAAGAACGGAAAAATACGGATCTGCATCGACTACCGTGATCTCAACACGGCCTGTCCTAAAACGAATTTCCACTGTCCATCACCGACGTCATGATTGATAACACATGCGGGTTCGAAAGAATGTCTTTCATGGACGGCTTTTCAGGTACAACCAGATTAAGATGTATCCCGACGACGAGAAGCATACTTCGTTCCGAACACCATTGGGGGTATAATGCTACACTGTAATGCCCTTCGGACTGAAGAACGCTGGAGCAACCTATCAGCGGGCAATGAGTACGATCTTCCGCGATCATCTCTGAAAAACTGTGGAGTGCTATGTCGACGACATTGCCGTCAAAAGCCGCAACAAGAATGAACATCTTCGCGACCTGAGAACGATGTTCGACATGATGCGGGCTCATCAACTGAAAATGAACCGACAAAATCCTTCTTGGGAGTGTCGAGTGGCAAGTTCCTTGGGTTTATTGTCACATCAAAAGGGATTCATCTTGACCCAGACAAAGTCAAAGCCATCCAGAGCATGCATCCACCAAGGAACCTCAAAGAGCTCAGAGGCTTGCAAGGCAAGTTGGCTTATATCAGAAGATTCATTGCAAATCTCTCAGGCCGCTGTCAGCCGTTCACCCGACTCATGAAAAAGGGTGCCTCCTTCGTATGGGATCAAGCTTGTCAGGAAGCTTATGAAGACATCAAGAGGTACCTCACAAAACCTCCAGTCTTGGTGGCCCCTACATCAGGGAAACCATTTTTGCTTTATGTAAAAGCTCTGGACTACTCCCTCGGTGCCCTCCTCGCTCAAAAGGACGACAATGGCCACGAGCAGGCCATTTATTATCTGAGCAGAACTCTCATAGGAGCGGAATCTCGCTACAACCCTATCGAGAAAGAGTGTTTAGCTCTCGTCTTCGCTGTTCAGAAGACACGACATTATTTGGTCGGCCAGACCATACATGTCATCTCCAGAGTAAACCCATTGCGTCTTCTTATGACGAAGCCAGGATCATTGAACTCAAGATTGGCTAAGTGGGCACTTTTATTGTCTCTATACGACATGATCTTTACGCCTCAAAAGGCGGTTAAAGGCCAGGCCTTGCAGAGTTCTTGGCTGCTCATCCAGTTCCAGAACATTCAAAACTTCACGAAGATATCCCTGATGAAGTCTTCGAGTCTTATGCAACCTCAGAAGAGGAAGTGTGGCAGATGTTCTTTGATGGAGCATTGTGAATGGGCCCTAAAGGCAAGATTATTGCCGGAGTGGGGGTTGTGTTTATCTCCCGCAGAACCATGTTCTTCCCAGAGCATTTCTTTGACAGAATCATGCTCTAACAATGTAGCAGAATATAATGCCCTGCTCATCGGTCTTCAACTCGCCCATGGAATGGGGGTACGCTACCTCGAAGCTTATGGCGATTCAAAACTGATCATCAATCAGGTTAAAGGCGAATACGAAGTCCGCCATGAGGACTTGGTGCCTTATTACCACACGGCCGTTGAATGACCAACCTATTTGAAGGTTTCTACATCGGACACGTGTCTCGATCTCAAAACACCAAGGCGGACGATCATGCTGCATTAGCAACGACACTAGCCTTGCCAGCCGACACCAAGTATCACCTCACAGTCGCAACTCGACATCTTGTATGCTCCAAGCACATGCTAAGAACTCGAGAAGTCTATAATGTCTCCACGGATTTTGAGCTGAGAGATTGGCGCTTTCCTCTCATTGACTATGCTTTGCACGGTCTGCTTCCAGACGATCCTAAAGAAGCGGCATCTGTCAGACGAAGGTCTCTCCGTTTCTACTACGATCCGACTTTGAAGACACTTTACCGTCGTTCATATGACGGTGTTCTCCTCCGTTGCCTTTCTCATTTAGAGGCACAGGAAGTGCTCCAAGAAGCGCACAACGGCACTTGTGGAGCTCATCAGCCAGGTCCTAAACTTAAAGATAGGTTGCATAGGCTGGGATATTATTGGCCAACTATGATAGCCGATGCCATCCAATATGCACGAAGGTGTAAAGCATGTCAGATTCATGCGGACTTCATACACCAGCCTTCGGAGCTGCTCCACCCGACTGTTGCTTCATGGCCATTTGAAGCATGGAGAATCGATGTCGTAGGGCCAATCAGCCCTTCTTTGACAAAAGGACACCGGTTTATCCTGGCAATAACCGACTACTTTTCAAAGTGGGCGGAAGCTATACCACTAACTGAAGTCAAGACCTCTAATGTGGTTAACTTCATCAAACACCATGTCATCTATCGATTTGGTGTCCCTAGGCGGATCATCCACGACAACGGTCCCCAATTCATAAGCCAAATATTCTATCGGATCTGCGATAAATACCGAATTCAGAATGTGGCTTCAACCGCCTATAATCCTGTCGCCAATGGTTTAGCGGAAGCATTCAACAAGACGATCATCAAGCTACTCAAGAAATTTGTCTCCTCGAACAAGCGAGATTGGGACGAAAAGCTGGGCGAATGTCTTTGGGCCTACCGGACCACGGTTCGAACACCGACAGGTAATACGCCTTTTTCCCTGGTATATGGGTGCGAAGCAGTCATCCCATTGGAAATCCAGACGCCGTCGTTACGAGTCGCTCTAATGACTAAGATCACATCAGAAGATAATGATCGCCTGTGCCTTCAAGAGCTCGAAGCCCTAGATGAGAAGCGACTTCAAGCCCAGCAACATATTGAGCTATATCAAGCTCGAATCTCAAAAGCCTTCAATAAGAAGGTCAAACAGAGGGTCTTCCAGAAAGGAGACCTGGTTTTAGCCATCAGACGACCGATGATTATGACGCACAAGACCAAGGGCAAATTTTAGCTTAAATGGGAAGGACTGTTTGTAATAGAAACAGCCTATTCAAACAGAGTATACCGCCTCATGACTTCAGATGGCGACTTACTCATGATGCCGATCAATGGCAAGTTCTTAAAGAAGTATTATCCTTAATCAAGGATCCTTCTCATGATCAAGTTAATACTACACCTCTGATCAAGATCTCCGTGTCCAAAGTACACACAAAGAGAGCCTTTCTCTTCCTCCAAGCGAGATCACACAACCATAAACCAGTAGGAACCTGGCTGTATACTGGTTGTCTTAAAGGAGAGTCAGGTTACACATACGTTAACCAGACGATCCAATATCCTTAACGATTAAGGACAGAGGAAAATGTTGGCCTGTAAGCCCAACATAAGTCCTCGACAACTTATCATGCTGAGGGGAACAGCATGGCTAGCCCAATTCAAACGGTAGTTGGTAAAGGCATATCAAACCCGTTGACAGTTGGGGATTTGCTAAAAATCCTAAGGGACCAGTTCCCGTTTGATTCCCTCGTTTCTCCCCGTGAGAGCGAGACCTCCAAAGTCACTTACCAATTCTCATCCATAGAATGGTAAGACCATATATACATTTCGCTGTTACGTTAACATTAAACCTATGACAGTGATTTCCTCGTTTCTCCCCGTGAGAGCGAGACCTCCAAAGTTACTTACCAATTCTCATCCATAGAATGGTAAGACCACATATACATTTCGTTGTTACGTTAACATTAAACCTATGACAGTGATTCCCTCGTTTCTCCCCGTGAGAGCGAGACCTCCAAAGTCACTTACCAATTCTCATCCATAGAATGGTAAGACCACATATACATTTCGCTGTTACGTTAACATTAAACCTATGACAGTGATTCCCTCGTTTCTCCCCGCGAAAACGAGACTTCTCCCAAATTCCACTACAAACTCGATACTCGTTGACATTTACAAAAGACGAGTATCACAAATTTTGAAGCTTGGTGGCGTCTCAATCAGTTATGTCATTGCGACCTCTGAACCAGCAGACAGCTAAGTCTCAACCCTGAGCCCTATTGACATTACAAAAGACAAGTCTCGATACTTATTGACATTTACAAAAGATAAGTATCACCAACCTCGAGCTTGGTGGCGTCTCAATCGGTTATGTCATTGCGACCTCTGAACCAGCAGACAGCCAAGTCTCAATTTCGAGCTTGTTGACATTTACAAAAGACAAGTCTCAACCCCGAGCCCTGTTGACATTTACAAAAGACAGGTCTCGATACTCGTTGACATTTACAAAAGACGAGTATCACCAATTTTTGAAGCTTGGTGGCGTCTCAATCGGTTATGTCATTGCGACCTCTGAACCAGCAGACAGCCAAGTCTCAATTTCGAGCTTGTTGACATTTACAAAAGACAAGTCTCAACCCCGAGCCCTGTTGACATTTACAAAAGACAGGTCTCGATGCTTATTGACATTTACAAAAGATAAGTATCACCAATTTTTGAAGCTTGGTGGCGTCTCAATCGGTTATGTCATCGCGACCTCTGAACCAGCAGACAGCTAAGTCTCAATTCTGAGCCCTGTTGACATTTACAAAAGACAGGTTTCGATACTCGTTGACATTTACAAAAGACGAGTATCACCAAATTCTGAAGCTTGGTGGCGTCTCAATCGGTTATGTCATTGCGACCTCTGAACCAGCAGACAGCTAAGTCTCAATTCCGAGCCCTGTTGACATTTACAAAAGATAGGTCTCATCTTTCGATCCGACAAGGACCGGTTTCGGGCTTGGTGGCGTCTCAACCAGTTATGTCATCGTGACCTCTGAACTGACAGATAGCCAAGTCTCATCATCCAACCAACAAGAACTATGTTCTCAAGAAATGCAATACAATTTGGAATCGCAATTCAGAAAGAAGAACAAGATTGAAGATTCGACAAAAGAAGAAAAAAAATTTTCATTCATTCCAAAAAGATAAAGTACATGGAGCTACAGGCGCACACTGTAAGATCTGAGCCGCTCTCCAAGGGAGTCCAGCCTCGTCCTCCTGTCATCAGCAGCCTGGGCAAGCGCTTGCGACCTCAGCTCGGCCTCATTGAAATCCATTGCCTGGGTCACACGACCTTCAACCTCCGCCAAAGTCGCCCTCTGTGACAATCCCTGCTGTGAGAGCTCTTCATTTTGAGCCTTGAGCTGCTCAAGCCGCGCAGTTTCCTCAAGACGCACCAGTTTAGCCTTGGATAAAATAAGATTTGCTTTCCTAATTATTTCCTCAGTCTTCCCAATCTTGTCTTCAGCGTCAAGAAGAGCACTGGTGGAGGCGTCAATCGCATTTCCGACCTCTGCCTGCCTTATTTCCAAGGATTTCAAGTCAGAAGAGATAGCCTTAGCAGCCTCTTGAGCGGCAAGCCGGGCCTCGTGCTTTTGAGCGACAAGACGCGCGAACCGCTCATCAACTAAAGACTCCAAGTCCAAACAGCAGAGACGGCGCCATTCCTCTACATCCTTCTCAAATTCATCCACCAGGAGTTCTAAAGTGGTAGCCTGGTGATACCCCTCAAAATCCTGAATACTTTCGATGCCACGGGAGAGGACCACCTTTAACTTGAGAACGGCATAGTCGAGCCCTTCAAAACCAGGTCGATAGTTCGCCCTAAGCCTTTATAAAAGCTATCGACGAGGTCACCTATATAGTCGTTCTCAACCTCAGCCACTTCTGATAGAGAGGTAACCTCAGAGAAATCCACCAGCCTGGTCGACACTATCGTGGAAGGAGCAATGGGAACATCAACAGAAGGACAGATTGTCAGTGATCTCTGCGGAGTCTTCATGGAAATCAGTGCGCTAGCCACCGTTGAGGTAGGGCTGACAACCATCTCCTGAACAGCAGGCTCAACTACCAGAGTTGGGAAGTAGGGCTTGTAATCACCCTCAGCTCCGCACTTGGCAAAATTGTCGGCACCTCACTCGTTGATATAGTTGGGAGTGAGGACACCTCCGGAACTGCTCCCCCTTTAACCTCAGGTCCTTCGGCTCACTTGGGCCGATAAGAAGGCAGGTCACCGTACAGCGCATCCAGCATAGCAGCATCCGCTGCGGTCGAAGCGCTCATGTCACCCCTTGACCCTTCGGGAAAATCTCCTGGCCCTCTTAAAGCTGATCCATCTTGAGGCTGAACACCTGTAACAAGACTGCGGTTAGTCGGGACGCTACATGCAAAAGAAGCCAAGAGGCTAGGACAATACCAAAGGATGATGTCGCCTCAAACATCTCGTCAGCCACATCAGTCTCCAGGGGCTCCATCGGAAAATTTTGGCAGAATCAGCACGAATAGCTGGCTCGCTTTCGCTTGCCGAGTATCCTGTGGACCACCCAATAGAGCTCGATGCCACAGGACTTCCTTTAGAAGTCCCAGCGCCCGAGGGACCAATGTCGGCCACATCACCTCCGGACTCCTCCGGACGGGCAAAAGAACCAGCTTCAGTTCCATAAGTAAATAGGGGATCATAATGTTCCCCTTGCTCTTCAGCCGCCTCAGCTCCTGCATCAGAAAGCAGATAGTAAGTCAATGGGAACACAGAAAAAGGCGTATTATATGGACAGGGTTAATCTTACCCAGACCCAGAGGGAATTCACCGCTAGTCGGCTCAGCAACGACGGTTCAGCTGCTAATGGGGCAGCAGGAGGAATCGGTGTAGAGGGATGACCCTCTACGATAATCGTAGGAGCTTGGCGGCGGGGCTTCTTCGCCAACGATTTCCTACGAGAGCTACCTGCCCGCTTTCTTTTGAAGTGGACTTCAGAATCCTCTTCCTCCACTT